>JAGVVM010006083.1:0-13565 GCA_019149425.1 Psidium friedrichsthalianum
CCTGCGAACGAAGAAGAGAACGAGGCACAATGCACTTTGCATTACAAATGCAACTTCAATAAGAATAACATATTATTGTTCTAAATGACTCAATTACAATGCATAATGAACATGAAGAGCAAGACATGCAATAATATGCAATACTAACCTATATACCAATTAATTTGGTCAATTAAGACAGCAAAAGGACATGACATCAAGGCAACATTAAAAGCACTTATGTTTAAACTACATGAATGACATAGCAAAGATAAGTGTTTATCAAACAAAATGGCCAATGACATTTAGAATAACATGATGTGCAAAAATTATGACTAAACATATGAATGACATGGCATATGGTGAATGAGAATAATGAAAATATGCGAGAATGATGACATGATGATGATGGGGCGCAAGTAGTGACATAGAAAATAATGTGACATGCAAATAATATGGCATGGTAAGGTTGAGGACCTAGTAAAAATGCATGCAAACAAACTATATGACAATGTCAAAAGTATCCATTCTAACTTATATGATATACAACATGAATGGATCTTTTTTTTTAAAGTGAATTTTCGGAATAAAAAAATTAATGAAATTAAACATGATTTGGTTAAAAATTATCTTTAAAATATGGAAATTAACTTTCATTAAATCCCAAAAAATTAGAAAATATTTTACCCCATATTTACATGTTTTTAAATTAGAAAGACAATGCAATCAACTCTAGCAAATTCAAACATATTGATTTATTCCATTAAATCCATGAGATAGGATCCTATCTCCCTAAAATTTGATTAGATAAGGTTTGTAAGAAATTGTATCTTACTAAACTTTTTAGGAATTTTGAATTTTATTTTTATTATCTTAAATATTTTTCTTTGAAAACGAGACTTTTTTCTATTTTAAGATCAAGAGAAAAGTGACAAGAGAACTTATAGCGCCAGAACGTTACTCAAAACTTACTCAATACTCGCTTTCTTCTTAATATTTTAGAGTTGTAGAGTTTTATTATCTTAATATTTTTCTTTGAAAACGAGACTTTTTTCTATTTTAGATCAAAGGAAAAGTGGACCAGAGAACTTATAGCGCCCAGAACGTTACCTCAAAACTTACTCAATACTCGCTTACTTCTTAATATTTTAGAGTTATAGATGCCATATGCGGAAGACTAAACATAAAACAAGTGCATAGAGAAATAACGGCAAGCACAACGCTTAAAGATTTGGTTTTACTCATAGGGTTCATAATCTTGTAAAAACACACAAGCAACAAGCAATAGACTTAGGAAAGAATGGTTTATACGTATACATATACCCTTTGGAAGGTTCTTTATAAAATTTCAAACATTAATGACTACGACGCGTACTTTCAAACATTAATAATTACCTCAAAGCTAAATACCATCACGTCCAACTATTGTCCTTAAAACCTTAAAAATCTAATATTATTTATCTTATGAATGTCGAATTTCAGGATGTCACAAATCTCTCCTTCTTAAGAAGTTTCATCCCCGAAACTTGCCCTTTACTTCTCTTCATCAAATGCAATATCTTTATAGTCATTATCTCACTCAACTATGTGGCCTTATTATGCTTTCGTTGCGCACTCTGATCACTTGTCTTCCTTAATCACCACATCTCACAATTCCATAATACCATGAATTCATATTCCACTACGAACCTTTCAATTTTGGTTTCCATCACTTCCCTAATTACTTATTCTCTGGGAATCAACACATCCTACAATCTTGACCGTTTGAAGGAGTCCTCATTGACTCAAATACTCACAATCTATTTAGCAATACCAGCTTGTGGTTCACTAACAATTTCCTATGGACAAGTCTAGCTCATTTTTCACAGTCGTCAATTCATATGGTGCATTCAAGACCATAATGTCTAACTCATTTCACCAAATAGAGTGTCCATTAATACTCAGGACGTAACACATTTCAGCCATTTCTCGATGCCTATTTCAGATGCTATGCCTAAGATTCTGTTGGTTACGATTTTTTCAAACAAGACATATTTCACACGCCACCACAACACTATCGGATCGCTGACCGGCTAGCTCGTGTGGGTCTCATCACAAATCAAGGCAACACTAATCACACAGCAAGAGCCCTCTTCTATCACAGTGGGGCACAAACAAATGCTTGACTTTCACCAACATTCACAAGGCATTCAGACATTACTCATATGCAATACTATGCATTTCTCTAAAATATTTTTTTAAGAACCAACTTTAATGCAATGTATCTTTCCAAAGCAAGTTAGACTTAGCTCGATAACCAGACTGTCATTTTTCGATATATGACTTGATTCATTCTTGCCCTATTGCCATCTTAGAAGCCTGCCAGGAGCTGCTCTTTATCCGAGCCTTTCTGCCCCGGCGATCACTCTTTGCCCTCATCAGACTGGGCAATACTATGCATTTCTCTAAAATATTTTTTTTAAGAACCAACTTTAATGCAATATATCTTTCCAAAGCAAGTTAGACTTAGCTTGATAACTAGACTGTCCTTTTTTCGATGTATGGCTTGATTCATTCTTGCCCCTATCGCCATCTTAGAAGCTTGCCAGGAGCCGCTCCTTATCCAAGCCTTCTGCCCGGTGATCACTCCCCATCCTCATCAGATTGGGTCGGTACAAGTCCACCAGCTTTCGCTTGGTGGTCCCCAAGCCACACATCTACAAAGTTGAGCCCCGCTTGACTATCCCATACCATGTCTTACAATTTATAAGCATCTCGTATTGACTTGTCCCATATGAAGCCCATGGGTTTATCAAGTCCAACAAAACAATATCATGAATTATGCATATACATTTCTCAAACTTTAAATTTTGATGCAATCAACACGTGAATGCATGATCGTCCTCATATCATTTGTATCGCTCATCTATATAACATTTATTCCTTATCTTAAACGGAGCTTTCTAACATCTCAAGCGACCATCAACTTCACAGATCAGATACTTAGTGCCAAACTATATAACCCTTTTCTTGATTGCCATTCATTCAGAATTAAAGTCTTTAATCAAACTGGCTCTTCATCCGTAGTTACTGTTCGCTTCCTTGCAAATCTCATTCATCATTTAGGGCCTTTAGATGAGAACTAATAGCTAAAACCACTAATATCAAACGTAGATTCAAGCTTAAGATTCACAGCTAAAAATCTATCACAATTCCATATCCACAATCTGTAACATAGGCTTTGATGGTTAGCCTATTAATAAGTCGTTACCATTTCGACTTATCATATAATCTACCTGTCGATCACAATAGTACAATCTCAAGACTCGAAAATCCATAAGCCAAAGCAATGATCGATGAACTTCTCAACTAGAAAGTAGCCTAAGCTACCGTCTACCCCCTAACAATCACAAGCACATGCACTTGTAAGTTTTAAACCCATGCTTGCCTACCAAACAAGTTAGTTACTAGTGCACTTTATCACTCCACTAACCTACTCTGATACCAAAAACAATAGCACCCCAGAACGTTACCTCAATGTTTACTCAATACTCGATCTCTTCTTAATCTTTTAAAGTTATAGATGGCACATGTGAAAGACTAAACATAAAACAAGTGCATAGAGAAGATACGGCGGGCACAATGCTTGAAGGTTTGGTTTTACTCATAGGGTTCATAATCCTGTCAAAACACACAATCAATAAGTAATAGACTTAGGAAAGAATGGGTTTATATATATACATATATCCTTTGGAAGATTCTTTATAAAAGTTCAAACATGAATAACTACGACAACTACTTTCATCCTATCGACACAATCCATAAGCTTTGCCTTTACTACCGTCTTCAGGGCTCAGTCCCACTCTTTACCTGAGTATTTGAAAAAGTAGACCCCAAACAGGGGTGAGCTAACATGGCTCAACAGGTAAAACTTCTAGCCAAACGACTAAACCCTCCAATCCACCATTCATTTGAGCAAAACAGTCAAACAACAACCATAAAAAATAAACAACGATGACATCAAAGCAAGGCTCGACTACTATTGACGAAAAACAACTTGCATCATTAGTTCAAATCAAAAGCACACCCATAAAGGTCTCAGTTAGTCAAGACCGTCTTGGAGTCGACATTTAAACTACCAAACTTCACCAATCACCCCCTCAAGTTCTGCAGAAGACCTCCACCTTGGCTCAATCCTTATCTCATGTTCTTATCAATAATGAGCCAAGTACTTTATTTGAAATTTTTGGTCCTTCAAGGGCCACAGCAATACACTCGTGCGAACAAGACAAATTAAGTAGAACAAACAAGACAATTGAATCTCCTTCCATCTTAAGCTCACGGTTGAAACACCCACTTATGGGTCCCAAATTCAATTTCACCCAAATTAGTTGTAGTCCAAAAAATCTAGTCACATATTTCAACTATCCATAGTCCAAAGATACTAATCAAGCGATAGATCGATCGTATAATAAGGGTCACCCTTCCATACACCAAAAAACTCTCCCAATTCCTACATGTTCACAAAAAGACATAAATCACTCCAACGAATGAAAATTGAAAAATCTAGTGGTTAGGATAGAAGAGTTACTTGCCTTAGGAACACATATGAAGAGGAACGATGTCCGAATCGCGCCTGATGAACTGCGAGTCTCCACTGACCAACTTCTGTTATGCCCAAACTCACGAAAATCCAAAGGTTTCTTTGATGATCAACATTCATATTTGAATAGACCTCGATCTTACGGTCATGTAGGAGAAAACAGAGCTCGATTTTCCCTATGGATGAGCTCAAACGAGCGATTTCTTCTCGGGCACGTGCAGAAAATCGAGAAAGAGAGGGTCCACAAAAATGGAGAGAAAAATGAGGGAGAGAGGGAGCCGAGAGAGTGAGAGTGAGAGTGAAGAGAGTCTTGGCCTTTGATTGGATGTAGCTTCCTTTGGAAGCCTTAGACTATTCATGAATAATGATGTAGTGGGGTGGTTGATGGTGGTTGAAGAGTGGTTGACTTGACTTGATGGACTGACCTTGAGTTGATGTGCATTAATGAAACATGGCCCATGATTAAGTCAATATTAATGATATCTGACTTATATGAATAATACCCAGGGGTATTTTGGTCATTTGGAATTTTTGGATTAGTTGGACATTTGGTTCAGGCTACCGAAGCAATCGCATTCAAGGTTAGGCTTGAGCATGAATGGTATTGACGTTTCAATTCAACGGCTCAATTTCCTTTGCCCGACGGCTCAGGATTTTCCAAATCCTTTTTTAGGCTAAATACAATCGCGTCCAACTATTGTCCTTTAAACGTTGAAAATCCAATATTATTTATCTTATAAATATCCGAATTTTGGGATGTCATAGAACTGAAAGAGAAAAGTTAAAGATGTGGTACTTCATTCTATTTTGTGATTTTCAAAAGTGATTTTTTTTCTAAGATCAATAATTTTTTTTTTGCTTCAAAACTCCCAAGAATGGAATCAGAATCAAAGTCATTTATGTTAGCAGATAGGATTCGTATCTTTTTTGTTCCAAAAAATAAAATCAAAGAACCAGAATGGTTATCATATAGGCTCTTAATCAATGAAAAATGTATTCATTAGTAACAACAATGTATGTTCAAACAATTTTGCGAATGATGAGAATAGTTTTTCATTCATTCACTTTTATAAGCAATACAAGTGATTATTTTTAGAAAAATATTTACCAAATTATTCATTTTCTGAGAAATAAATAGAGCTTAAGTGACCTTCTCCTGACAAGGAAAAAGCCTTTTAAGGCCTCGCTAAGATAATCAAGATGTGCAAATTGAACCTAAATTTTATATAAGCAATCAATAGTCTAGATAATAGATAATAAACAACTTGTCATATCTTGTGACACCTTGCAATTAGAACGGCATTTTCTATAATTAGAACACAATTGAAATATAGACTGAGCAAGTAAATGAAAATTATCTTTAAACTTACAAAAACAATGAATAAGATAAGAAGAGATATGTCATGTCATAGTTCACGTTTTAGTTCTTTTCATTCCACTAACCTTTTTAAATTCTTGAAATTGTCTCGTTTTGGAGTCCGTTAAAATCGCACTGATTCAATCGGTTGCTGCACATTCCGTAAAATCCTAACTTCTTGGTGCGTGCTTTAATTAGAGAGGGAAATGAGGTCTAAAAAGGTTTGAATTCAAAACCTCTTACTATAATGTCATTTGAGATTTTTTGGAAATACTGACAACTATTCTAAAAATTATTAAATAAAGATGTGATTTAATGTTTTAATCATTCTATCAACCATCATTGTGACCACCACAAGGGGCAACTCCAGATTTGGGATGGCTTGAGACTACCGTCAAGAGCTCTGTCGGGGAGAGGGAGGAGGGCGAGGCGCTTGGTCAAGGACCGTGCGCTCCTTGAGCACAGGTCAAGGAAAAAGCAGGGCGGCTATGCATAAAGATCCTATAGCGATGCCACCCTTGGGAAGTGTAAAAAGAAAAAGATTTGAGTAAGAGAAAACGAGGCACAGAAAAATGAAACAGAAAAAATGAAGGAAATATATCTAAGCTATCCAAACTACACAAATGGGTTGACGTCATCATTAGGAGGCCTAACTTTCTAAGATCCTCATACATGTTCTCATTCCTGTCCAACAAACATGGCCTAACATAAGTTCTAAGTTTTAACTATCTTCGAGGTCTCTGATTTCTTTTAACTGGGGAAAAGGAATTAAAACTCCAATTCTTATAGTCAAAATGGTAAATAATATATAAACTACCTTATATCGGAACACCATGGAATAAGGTAGTAAAAATATGTAGTACAAATATTTTACTTGATAATAACTAAAATAATATACCTATAATATACATAACATATTTAATAAGTGATAAATAAAAAAATATATACCAAATATATTTTAAAAAATCCAAATATATAAGTAGAATAAGAATAAAGAGTTTTATTACTTGAAAGATGGTCAAAATTGGCCATAATTTTTGAGAAAATTAATAAAAACTTACTTTCTAAAGTTTGGGTCACAAAAAATCCCAAGCTCATACACTCCTTCATATTTACCTTTTGTTAACTTCCATCAATTTTTATCGTGAAATTGCTGAGTTTGATGACACATGGCAATAACTCAATTGACGAGTTCAGTTCACATGAAAATCTATATCAGTTTGGGGTTTTCGATAACGTAAAAATTAGTATAGAGTTTTTGTGGTATTAACCCTAAAAATTGCTATTCATTAAACTAAAACTATTTAGGCCAAAATAAATTAAGCTATTAATTGAGAACCTCACCACATATTCTTTTTCCACTTTAACTCTTATACTTTATTTATTAATGATAAGCCCCTTGTTAAGACAATTCATATCTAACTAAAAAGAAGTGATTAAAAATATTTACTCGTTAGATACGCAAATGAATTACAATTTTTTTTTTAAGTTTCTCATTCCTATTCTTTGGTTTGGTCCGATTTTGCGCCCAGACTGATGACTAGACAAGTAATAGCCCCTTAAAAATGTGGAACTGAGAATCGGACCAAAATCGATTGGATGTGGTTGGTCCGGTCTAGTTCTAGGGTATACCTTGGACTAGTGCTCACTCCTTGGAGTAATAACGAAAACACAATAAAAGGAAATTGGATAAAGAGGAGTTGTTATTATGGTGATTTAGTTAATATAACCAGGTACAACGTAGGTTTCGTTTATCCTTTTGGCATGTTTAATACTACATTCACAGCCGGACCCATATAATGAGTATTTTTCCCTTTTTCAGCGAAATGAGTACTCTAAAACAACTTGGTAGAGTACAATTTTTTTTTGTCTCTTTGTAATAGATGATCCATGGGAAAACGACATTATAAGTGTGATAACTTTGGTATGACGCTTATTTGAATTTGAAAACCTTCTTTTTTCGATCACTTAAGTGCCCTAACTTATGTATGACTCTTACTTGAGTGCCATAGCTTATATATGATTCTCACTTAAGTGTCATAACTTTTTTTTTCCCGACCACTTAAGTGCAATAAAATTCTTCAATCGATTACTTGAGTACCATAACTTTCTAAAAACGTTCACTATAAGTGCTATGCCACATCAAATATCAAGATAAAAATATCACAAATACCATAACTTTCGTACAACGCTCATTTGAGTACAACAACTTTTTTTTCCCAATCACTTGAGTGCAATAACTTATGTATGATGCTCACTTAAGTGCTACAGCTTTTTTCGATCACTTGAGTATCATATTACTTTTCAATGAATCACCTGAGTGCCATAACTTTTTAAAAACTTTCACTACAAGTGCTATGCCACATCAAATTTATGGCACTTAGGTGAATGTTCTTAAAAAATGGCACTTAAATGATCGATTGAAAGTTATGGCACTAAAGTGGATTTTTTTTAGAAGTAATAGCACTTAAGTGGTCAAAAATAAAGTTATAGCACTCAACTGAGCGTTGTACGAAAGTTATGACACTTATCTTGTACTTATCACTCGGATATTTGGCACTTGGTGAACATTTTTAAAAATTTTGGTACTTAAGTGATTGATTAAAATTTATAGTACTTAAGTGCACATTTTTTTTAGAGGTTTGGCACTTAAATAGTCGAAAAAAAAGTTATAACACTCAAATGAGTGTTATACGAAAATTATGACACTTGTGATATCTTTATCCCAATAATCCATATAATACTCACAATGTGACATTCTAAAATTCAAGTCATTTTCGGGATTTATGAAATGAATGGATATGTTTCATTGATGCACTCTAGGTAATCTCACTTGGAATGATTGCTCTTCGATATAACTAACCGAAGGGGAAATGCTAGTTAGGAATTTAAATACATGGATCTAATTTGTGAGTCGATACGCGTAACTCTTAAAAGCCGCCCGTTAGTCTGAGAATTACTAAAGTCATAATCAAGTGAATTTGGCCACGAATCGGACTTCGAGATTGGGAATCAAATTTTCACGGAAGTCACCGCCATAATTTTGGACGTCACCTCACTTAGTTTAGCAGTTTGTTGTTTCACTTCGAATAGCCGAGGAAAATTAACGTTAGCTTGGAAAAGACAATTTTTCCCCCAAGTTACGATAAACTCCCTAGATTGTTGGTGAGAATATTGTGGGTTTAATTAAAATTTTACTCTCATAAATTTCCTTGTCCACAATCGTTCATGCTTGAGTCCCGGCCAGTCCAAAATTAGCAGATCACCAGATATTATCTTGTCAAGAGTCAAATCCATCAAATAAATCAAATTCATCAAATCAATCATTCAACTACCCACCCACCATATCAATCACCTTTATGTCATTTCAAGGAATAGTGCAGGTTTTTCCCTCTCTTTTTAGATTAACTCTCACTCTCTCTCCTCACTTCTCCCCATTTTCAATTGGCCACCCGCTTCCCTCTCCTCTCTTTTTTTTCCCTCTCGACCATCTCTCATCCACCACCCTTGTTGTCGTCCCGCTGCCGCCGGAGTTACACTACCGGCCATCCCTCGACGCCAGTGAGTCTCGACAACCTTCAGTCGCCTTTCATTCCCTTTATTTGCCCAAGAACAACCCCGATTAGGCACCAAGTCAGCCCCATCCTTTGCCCCGTCGTTCCACCCTCGCATCGCCACCATCGTTGTCGCTTCGTCACCGCCATTCAGGCTCCGTTGGGGGTTATTTTAGCTTGATTTTGAGGTAAGCTTACTCCCTAATCTTTGAGTAGGATGATAAGTTATCCTTAGGATGATGTTAGAATGGGTTTAGGCTTGGTTTAAACAAGTTTTGCTTCAAAAATATGGGTTGATCTGAAAATGAGTACTATTCATGATTGGGAGTGTACTGTTTATTGAAGATTTTTACTATACACTAAAGAAAATTATTGTTTATTGAATGTTTAGGCACTATTCATCGAAAATATGCACTATTCATTGAAGAAAATCATTGTTCATTGAATGTAATCACTGTTCACACATCCGAGTTACTGTTCACGATGTTTGGTTAATGTTCACAAGTGGATACATGAGTGTTTATGGTTAATTTGCGTGAATTAGAAGTTGAAATACATACTTAGCCTTGTGCTATCGTAGACGACCAATTTTGATGAAATTTGTGTGTATTTGAGCATGTGAGAGTAATTGCAAATCACATTTAGAAGTGTGAATTTGAATGCCTGAAATTGTACCTTGATTGGTTGCTCAAGTTGGAATAGATGATTTCCATGTTTGGCGATAGTCGTGAGTTTGAATGGGTCGTGATTGTACGAGTGCAACGTGGTAATATTTAATGCTATTGGTATGTGCTTGACCATTTGTGTGTAGGTGGTTGTTGAGTGATTGTGATGCCCTGATGCGTTTTACATGAGGAATAGGAGAAATAAGGGAGTTTAGTTGTGTGCCCTGATGCGTTTGACGCGGGGTAGCTAGAGTGATAAGGAAATTCATTAATGCAACATGATGCATTTATCGTGGGGTAGCTAAAGTGATAAGGGTGCCACCCTGATGCATTTAACGCGGGTTGAGGCACGGACCTGAGGCGTGTTTATGTAGGTCAAACTGAATGTGAATATTAATTATACTATGCTAATATGAATTTGAGTTTGAATGTGAATCTGCATAATGTACGTATCTATTTTCTAGTAGTTGATGGCTTGGTGGCATAGTTTTCCATGCTTAGGATTGTCTTAGGGGTATGTGTCGTCTTGAGTGAGGATTAGAGAGCGAGCTTATTGAGATTCGTTCTTATTGTTGTATATTTTTCACCTTTCAGACCCTAAGCCGTGAGAATGAGTGGGTTGCCGCATAATTTTGGGATACCAAGAGATTTTGACACCCAAGTGATAGAATACCCAGTAGGCAAGGATAAGGTATATTACAGGTATGCTAGTATCGTATGGGTAGATGTGGGGAAGGTGTTTTGGAAGCCCCACCTTTTTGTGGCATGGAAGTACCGAGATAGTGATATACTTGTTGGCCTGCTGCAGGGTTTTGACGTCCCTTTCGAGGGAGTTGGTGATTGGGACTCTACGTCGGCCACTTCGCCTAATGGTGCGGTGACCAGTCTTGATATCGGTTCGGTGGATTCCGAGGAGGGATTGATAGAGATAGATTCCGGTCTCGGAGAAGAGTCGATGGAGTCGGACCCTGAGGAGGAGCAAATGGAGTCCGATCCGAAGGAGATTCCATCGTCAAAGGATAGCAAGATGGATGACTAGTCCTGTGGCCCCATGTTCCCTTTTTGTTGATATCTTTTGATAGGGGTGTTAGAATAATCGACCATAGCCCTTTTTGATGTATATAATCGCTGTGGGTTTGGCTTGTAAGCCATCTCTTTGTGAATGCTATGCTGATGTTCATATGAGGTTGATGTTCTAGTATGGTGTAATTGTCTCTCTCCTATTCCCCTTTCTTTGTATGTTGTTTGGGTTTTGTGGTTCGCTTCCGTTAGCATTAATCTCTGAGCTTTTAGTTGGGGCCGGCGACAAGTCCTGGGATGTCGCATTCTTTCAACAGTTTGGAGGCGGGATGTCGCGAGCTCATAGGGTTCAGGACATGACACACAACACCTTTGTTCACTATGGTTTAAGATTCCCTAGACAAAAGTAGTGAGCTGTCCTAAGGAGCTCCAATGCTTGATGGCAGGTGAAGATAGATAGGACCCTGAAATTGGAGAGGACATAGCGAGTGCAACAAGCCATATCCTTACAACCATGAACTTGTACAATCCAAGTATGAGTGAATGGAGAGTCCATAACTATAGTGAAAGAGGATCAAAATGATTAACGGCCAGGAGATTAGACAACATATATTTTGTTAGAAGAAAATTACTTAAAAAGTCATAAATCTTTCATATAGGTATCAATTTAGTTTAAATTTTGATTTTGTTTTGCTATTCCTTTCTATTGAAAAGGAGTTAGCTGTCCCAAATTGATCTTTGTGCCCTCTCAGCTATCCCTTCCCCTCTATGTTTAGATTAAAAGACTTTAATCCTAAACTATTGGATTATGTCCATGAAGAGGTATGTTTGAGAGGGTCACACAAAGAGGCACCTTTCAAATGGCAACCTTCCTATCTAAAAAGGGATAGATAACTTTGAAAGGGTACGAAAGAGATAACGAACGAAAGAACACATATAGAGAAGTTACAAATGTTAAATTCTCCCTCTCTTTCTGTCGCAACAAAATATATACCAAGGTTTACATTGTTACTTTTGAGAAATAATCAGCATTTATATTATGAAACTTGAATATTTTTTGCTTGTGATCATATTCAAACCGACATGGGTTGTAGATTCGGTGAGGACGCGCTAGAGATTTAATGAGATTCTTGGGCAATTTCGCAATCGAACGTCGATAGAGATTAGCCGAATTCATCGATATGTAATTACAACATTGGTATTAGAGCCTTGATTAGGATCTCTACCTTTTTTTCTCCTTGAGTTTAATATGCTGATATTGCTGTGTAGATGATTAAAAACAAATATGGTGCAAGAGATCCATTAAAAGGTTGAAGATAACTGTCTTTTTGTCAATATTCTCTAATTTTTGTCTAGTGAAAATTTTTTCTAATCACATAGACTGATTCTTCTCGTTAAGATGAGAATTTTGAGCGGTCACACGCCTTCAGTGGATGCCAAACATGTGACAACCCGAATTTTCGATTCTTTTTCGAAATTTCTTAATAGAATGGATATATTTCGTCATTGCACTTTAGTTGAATCTCAGTTGAGATTGATCACCTCGGGACGGCTAACCAAAAGGAAATGCTATTTAGGACTTAAAGTACGTGGACCTAATACGTCGATACGTGTATCTCTTAACAACTGTCCGTTAGCCTGAGTATTCACTAAAGCGCAAATTAATGAATTTGACCACGAAATGAAATTTTCGAATTTGGACAATCGAAGCTTCACGGATGTCGCAATGGTGTTTTGGATTCAGCTATAGTTTTATTGAATTCTAAAGCCACAGTTTTATTTCAGAACGCCACAAAGAAAAGCGAAAGTGAAAAATTACCGTTTTGGCCCTGGTTTGCTCTAGGCTCTCTAGCTAGTAGAATGTGATTGTCTTCAGAAAATTTGAGGCTTAGCAGTTTAGTTGGTCCTTTGTGTCGTTTCCGATGCCGAAGGCACATTTTTCCAAAAATTTCTAAATCGATCGAATTGCCGCTAATTATTTTCTTTTTTACCTCAATTTATCTAATTATCTAATTATGCCTTCAATTTTTATAAGTTCACATCATCCACAAAGGGACACTTGGCAACTCCCTAACTATTCCATGGTCATTTCTTGTGGCCTCTCCCACCAACCAAGCCACATGCTCTCTCTCATTAAACACCTCTAATCTTCTAGAGACTCATTAAAATGCCCTTGAATTATTGTAATAAAGACTTTCTCTCTCTTCTTTTCTTCTTCACTCTCAGCTGAATATACCGACGGCCCTCGTCTCTCTTTTCACTCTCGGTGGACTCTCTCTCGGCTCCAGAATCTGACCGCTGATTCAACCGCTGTCGATCGAAATCCGACCATTGGATTTTCGTGATTTTTTCCCCCCCCCCCCCCCAGAAATTTAAAAAAAAAAAAATTTGTGTAGTTTAACGTCTTT
>JAGVVM010006084.1:0-12357 GCA_019149425.1 Psidium friedrichsthalianum
AATTATGAGATGTGATGCTAATTATTGAATTTGAGAGTTAAGAACAAGTCAATATATGAGAACTTTAACAATTGCAAATTCTATATATAGAAATGCAACCCTAACAGATATGTAAATAATTTAAAATGCACCAACGTATTAGATAATGTTATATTCCTATATGCAATGCAATCTATGAGACGAGGTTCTAGAATATCTTATCTTACTAATGTAATCTGTTTAGATAATAAATCTTATCTTGGTAATCTAAGGCAATTGTTTATTTTCTTTTTAACTTAGGAAAGTTGGGGTTCGCATGACTTTAATAGTTTCTTAAGGTGTATATTTTGCACCCGGCCTAAACAACACAAAAAACCCATATCCATATTTTCCAGGTTGATTCAGCTCCGCTTCATATAAAACCCTAACTGGACTCTACTTCTTCTTCAGTCATTTCGCCGGTCTTCTTCAAATTGATATGAGAGAGATCTTGTGGCATATTCAAGCTAAAGGAGATGGGGTTCTATCCTACGAAGCACTGGCACGTGCCAAGCGTGTTAGTGTCGGACACATGTCTCGTGTCCAACATGTGTCCGACACTCATCCAATATGCTCAGACATGTCAACACATGTTAACTGCATGTCCGACTTCCGATAAGAGGTCAACAAGACGGACTCACCGGCAACATGAGAGTCCAAAGGAAGAGGAGAAGAGGATCTGAAGAAGCACAACCAACGTCAACAAGGGAGGTGGGGAGAGCCGACACGTCAACCATGAAGTTGAGAGGTGAGGTAGGTGTTTGGACAGTGAGGACAATGACGGTGGAGTGCTGGGCTAGATTTGAAGCAGTGGTGGTGAGGAGGGTGAAACAGAGAACCCCGCAACGAACAATTTCACCATATTTGGGTTTTAGCACCTGAGAAATGAGAAGCCAGAGACGAAATGAGCACGAGCGATGATGTTCGATGGTAAAATGAAATGGCATATGAACTAGGAAGTTGCGAGTCCAGTTATTGCTGGCCATTAGTGTCCAAGTGGGTGGTGAGAGACAAGAAAGCATGGTTTCACCAATGGATGGAGTCCAAATCAATGGAAAGAGAAAGAGATGAAAGATGCAAAGGGCTTCTTGGAAAGAAAATTGTGCTAGGGGGATGGGTTGGTGAATATTGGTTGTTGGTGCAAGACAACAGCCTAACATAACAAGACTTGGAAGGTTAATGTTGACATATTATACAAAAGTTTAATAAGATTGAGGATAGAGAGAGAGCGCATGGGGAAGGTGGGGTTAAGTGGGAGTATTGTGAATATTTTTTATTTAGAATTTTATGAAAGTAAAATAACTTCTCAAAAATAATTTATCAAATTTTCTACACAAATAGTTAAAAGAATATCTATATCCATTCTATGCAATCCAATGTCGTTGCTATCACTTGATTCTATAATTATTAAAATGCCCAAAAAATAATTTTTCATTGATATATATTTAATATAAAATGTGTCCCAACGTTTCGGAATTTTCTATTTTTTTAGAAATGGAGTGTCATGTCTCACATCATGTGTCGATGTTGGCACTACGTAGGTTGTATCACCCATACTAACTTTCTCTCGTTACGACTCATGCCTGGAAACTATGTCTGATGCCCAAAAGATGTTGCTTTTTATCAAGCTTTCGATCAGCATTCAATGCGACACATGTGGGAATCACTACTTTTGCTGGGGGACAAACCTCAAATCCAAAAAGGAGCTAGTTGTCAGCGAGGGCGGTGCACTTCAATTGTGTTTTTCAATCTCCAAAGTTGCGAATATGATGATGATGCTTTGTGGGAGGGAGGATGGGGGTGGAGGGGGGGTTTCATATCTTTTGGAGTTTGACTTTGTTCTTTTTTCGGCGTTCTCTTATTTTTTGCAGGCGTATCTGGGAATCAGGAGATTAAGGCTTTATTTCAAATACAGCAATTGCTCTACTAAGATCTCACTTAAAGCCTTTCCAAATGATCCCAGTTGGATGCTCGAGTCGAGGGCAACAATAATAAAAGATTCTACCTTTTTGAATTGTTGAGTTTCTCAGAGTTGGTTGGACTTGGTTGTTCTTTTTTTTTTTTTTTTTTTTTTTTTGAGGTTTGGATAGATAAGGGAGGAGGAGGCTCAAGAGATTGGTGATGGCATCAAGTCCTTGCAGCTTGGCACAGCTGGCCTCGCTCAGCGACTTCCAATAGGCCAAGGGGGATGGCTAAGTCGCCAAGTGGCTGAGGGGGTTAGCCAAGTGGCCATCGCTGGGCGAGGTCAGCCTTGCCATGGGTTTACGAGGTTGGTTACAACTGCGAGGTTAGCGGAGTGATCGAGTGGCCAAGTGGTCGCGGGGTCACTTGGCCAACCCCTGCGGCCGTGGCCATCCCTCTTGAGCTAGTAAGAATGATTTTTATACATGCAGATTATTGTTGGAGGTTCTTCGTTCTTACTTTCTTTCCCACATTGTGTTTAGCTGAATTCTTTAAGTGTTTGCAATTACGTCTCCATGAACCAATGTAATTTTGTATAATTTGTTGTCCCTAAAAATTTACACCGATGAAGTATTGATTTCATGCTTATGCTTTTGTGCAGCTAAGAGAAGTAAAAATATGCCATCTTGCTGTAAGTTATGTCATATGATTTACTGGCTTCAATTTCTTTTCTTGTTTCCTGCGTGGGTATGATTCTAGTTGTTATGGTTGGTGAATGCTACTCATATTTACTTCATGTGTGCTACATAACTTTCCATATTGCTTAGGAGGATTAGCAGGTGAATACTTCGATCTTCCTCGGCTCTGAAACCCGTGTAATGCCCTATCAGTAGTTGTCTCTATTTGCTTGATGTTTGTAATGTGTATTATATGTCATAGGATAGCAATTGGAAGAACTGGAGAGGACCCACGAAGACCATGAAGCTGTCATAATTGAACCTTATGAAGCCATTTGAGAACATACTAGATTAATGGTAAGTAGTCTGGGAGATAATTAATCATCTTGAGCTGCATGCTGCAATAGAGAAAGTTCAGGTAATAACTTATACTGTGATCTTTTAAATAGTTCAAATAATCATAATCGTTGATGGAAAGGGGAGAAATTAGAAAATTAATGCTTTCCTTATCTTGTGTTTTTTTAATGCAGGCAAAGAAGGTCAAGTTTGATTTTGGAAACTTCATTAGAGTAAGCATATTCACAGGCTTTTCAAGCTCTTCAAAAGTCACTCAATTTTTGTTGCTAGCAAAATTACACGAGAAGATCATTGCTCATCGATGGAATGAACATTAGCAAAATAAAATTAGATTATTGGGAAATAGAAAATTGTAAATGCTGAAAAGTTGCTTTGCCTTCAGGAATCATGCCGATGTAGTTTAACTAAAACATTGTTATTACTTACTTTGTTGTCTGTGGAACTTCTCAGGTAAGAGTAGGAATTGTAGATCTAGAGCTTCATGAGCGATATGTTCCTAGTGAGTCAAAATCGGTACATCAGGTGCATTGAGAGCTTTGTCAAAATAGGACAGTGATCCCCCTATGTGTTGACGATTGGTCCCTCTATAGTTTTGACCATATATTTTCAGGTTCGTCTTGCCCACCGTCAAAATGATCTATACATACTATCAAAGGATCATTTGAGAGTATGTATGGATCATTTTAATCTCTCATGGCTTTTCACTTACATTCAGGTGAACGTGCAGCTGGTTATTACGGTTAGAAGGTATAGGATATTCCTTTCTATTGGTCACAAGGTCCTATTTGGCCAATTTCTAATAGGTGATGAAACAATCTCTCTAAACATAATAGGCCCACTTTTCCTTGTGCTTTCCTTGTGCTTTGGTTTTTGTCCTTATGGTGGTCGAACTCATGAGTCATTCCGATTAGTAGAGCTTGCTTTGGACGTATCCTCTTGATGGTTTCAAGAGTCCATGTGAAAAAAAATATTCTCGTTTGTTCAAATGCATCCTCAGGAGATTGTTCCTTCGGGTTCAAGTTAGTAATAGTAATTACTATCCTAAGTACAGTATTAAACCTGAGGCAAGTGTCACGGGCCGGGTTCGGTGAGGGTCGGCTCGTGATAAGAGCGCCCAAGCCAAACCTTTTGTGTTCTTTTACCTAGATCTTCATGGAGAGAGTTCTAGAGAGAGAGAGAGTGAGACTCTAAGAGAAGGCTTTTTTGCTTTCTATGGATGAATCAAATGACAAGAAGAGCTCCCCTTTATATAGTAGAAGATCTCAGATTACAACCGTTGATATCTATTAGATCTGAAGGCTCAGATTGCATCTCCCATCTCCCTAACCACCGATATTAATAGGAAACTTCCAGAAGCCATGGAGAATTACAATATCGCCTCCCCTAGGAATATTCTAGAAAAACATAGTGGAAAACCCTAGATAAACCTTAGGGGACCTAGACACAGCAAGTATTGGGGATCTTTTCGGCCAGAGGGTTGATCTGTTGAGACGCGAAAAACTCGGCCCGTGTCACAAGCATAAGTAAACATCATGAGATGCTCCCTGCAAAAGAAGTAAGATTTTGAGTACAGGATGGTGCCACGAAATTAAAAAGTGTAATATGCTATAACAAACCAATACTGCTCACACGGGAAAAAGGGTATGGGCAGATCAGATGTATGTAATAGTAACATGAAGAAAGAGTCCCCAAATTTCTGTGCATGCCGTAAGTCAAAATACAAATCTATAGATTTATACATTACAAAATACTCAAACTGGCCACCACTTAGTGTGACAAAATAAAATATGTTTGGACATATCTTATTCTGTACCATGTCCTTGGATCCATATTATCATGGTTCTTCTTACATAATATCTAAAAAAAGCAAACAATCGTAAGATAAGTCAAGCAACTAAACCAGCCAAATCGAGCATGCTCTGCACCATAAGTGCAACTTAAATGTATGAACCATAAAGCCACATGTAAATGAAGTGAAACATCGAAAGACTAATTCATAATCCTATAAATTGTAATTGCCACAAAGTTCCATCGAAACTTTATATGAAAACAAGGTCTTATTGGCAGCCTGCAATGCAACAGATGCCATCGAGAGTAGCCAAAAGATTTATGACCTTGTACAGAGTGTCCAAGCTAAGAAGATCCAGCTGCCAATCCCCATTTTAGAAATAACTGCAGAACGACAATTTATCCAAGAAATCTCATGCTGTGTCTTCGTGTGGTGTAGATAGGAATAAATTTATCAACATCTCTAGCTGTCTATCAGCATGTGTAACTACATGCTCGCAGTCGCAGCGCATTTCTATTGTCTGAGGTTGAGTTTCTTTCTCCATATACTTTCATAATCTATTGTCATCTTTCGGTTCAGTGAAAGTAGGATCTTCAGGCATAAAGGAGCGTTTATTGATGACATTATGACCAAATGACTGGTTCCCTTTTTCTTCCATCTTTGATGTTATAAATGAAGGCTATAGTAAAAAAATTTTCATGAACAACCACACTGCTGCACAAGACCACATCTCAAGTAACATTTTGTGTTCATACAGGGCCATGTCCACATTTGAAGGAAATATTGATTTTGCATCCTTTTCCCTAATAATTTAGCCGCAAATGTGTATTAAGCAAATAACATAGCTTCAAGTAATTAAGTACCTAATAAGCAACCTGGTTTTTGATGGAGTAACTCATATTGGAGGAACAGAATAACGAAGATGCGTGAACAATACCACTATTAAAGAAACCTGAGTGTAAAACTGAACTATCACTTACGTCATTTATCAATCATCTCTACAGCGGCAACCATCGTTTGATAGAAATCATGCAAACTGTATTTGGGTAAGCTCAAGTTTCAACTGTGCACTTCACTTGGAAACCCAAGTCAAGTTGTTTTTTGGTGCTTGCTAAACCTCCCAACATCAGCGTGTACCTCTCATATGACATGGTTAATTTAATTGTGCCTTACAACAAGATCTAAATTGCAGATTCACGTTCTTACACTCACCTTGCTCTGTGCCTCAGGGGAAGCGAGATACATCAGATATGTAAGCTACCTTATATTTTTCTCCGAAAAGAAATCCAAGGCATACATAATCTTCTCCATGCAGCACCTACATCCACAAGACCGAAAATTAAAAAGAAACTAATACCGAGAAAAACTGTAAATAAAAGAGCCATATGAGAGATGTAGGCAAATCACCGGTAGGGGAATGCAGCCCTGAGGCAACGAATGATTTCTCACAATTTACCTCGATAATCTTCCAGTCAAGCTGTGCAACACGTCTCACCTCCTGACCTCCCTTAAGTTTCTTTCGAACCAAGTATGGGAATTTCTCTGCAATGCTGTCTCAAAGAACATAAGCAGGATCATTAAGTACCACTTATTATATTAAAAACCTCAAGACATGTCATGTGTAAATTCTCACTATGATTGCAACACCCATTGGAAGTTCCCACCCAAAAAAAAAAAAAATGAGATAAAACTCGCCTGTTATAGTACTCGTGTGTGATCCACCATTACTAAGTTTACTACAAATCAGAAACAAAGACCTCATGCAGGAGTAAAGATATTGGGTCATGCACACTGAAAGGATACTGGAGAAAAGAAAGAGACTTTCAAGACAAGAAAACAAAAAAAAAATGAAATAGATGAGCATCTCAAAGCTTCAGCAAAATAAATACTTGCATTTGACTGATGCTAGTCTGTCTGCTCAATGAAAAGCATGCAAGGTCACTGACAGTGATTCAAAAAACAGGGCGCTCCACAAAAATACTAGTCCTGTTGATACCACAATAACTGACACACTTTTCTTTAACCTCACAAAGTCAAGCATAACAAACGCAAAACAAGGGAGCATCTACTGAAATAAATTCAGGCACAGTAAAAAGAATATATAAAATGGTTGCAGCAAAGTAGAGAACATTGTGCTTACTGTTTTTTGTTCTTTTCCTTTTTTGCTTTAAATGGTGGTCTATAAAATGAATTAGTTCATACAACTTATGGTACAAGAAATCAATCCCCTATGGTAGGAGCCTAATGTTCTAAGAAAGGCCCTTTGAAAGTGTAAAATAGTTGCTAGAATTAGCTCTCGCGAGCCTAGAAGTGTACCTGCCCATTGCATGCTGACTCAAGTATATAGGAGTTGGATCAATTTCATTCGTGGAACTGAAAGTTCGTATGGCACGAATGTCATCCAGACCAAGAACTGCACCAGCGTGTTCATGAGTCAAGATTATCTGCAGTTTGCACAAATACTAGTTTTAGGCTCTAGCACTTAGAGATCGCTTCTATTGCAAAGCGTTTGATATGACGGTGATAAACAGATAAACAATAAATAGGAAATCCTACAAGAGTGTCAGAATGGGATATTGTGGAGTAGGTATGATCGAATATGCTGCACTAATCGTCACAGCCCATGTGATATGAGTGTTCTCTGCAGGAATAACTTTTTGAAGATAGAACCAGCCACAGCTGACTAATGCTCCAAGAGAACAATATTGACATTTTCTGTTAAGATAGTTTAGCATTTAAAATGGAAAATAGAAGAAAGAAAAGAAGTGGTCAACCATTTGAGCGTGGCCTGGTAGTAACATCGTTAGGAATATCAAAATTCTCTCCTAGCTATCGCCAGAATGTTAGAGAAGGCTGATAACAGAAATGATCTAACACGAATTAAAAACAAAGTCACCGAAAAGAACACTGCAAGACATGTCCTTCTGTTAATCTGCTAAAATAGCAGTCAAAGCTCTGGAATCAAGAACATAGCAATAGCAAGAAGTACGATGATGTTTCAAATACATGGCTATATTTTCCCCAGAATGGAATCTGGTACTGCTGCTAGTCAGATTTTTCTACATTTGACACAAAAGTCACTAGTTTAGGCCAACATTGTTCTCTTTTATAGAACTTCACCTGAAGCTTCCAAATTGAGGGGAAAATAAACACTCAGGTTGAGCAAGATGATAGTCCCGTGGGCATTTTAAATCCCATAGTCAAATCCTGGAGTTACTGGAATTTATAGTCCAAAAAATTTTGAGACTAAAGCAGCCACTCTATCCGCTTGTTCCCTGAGGAATACGTCCTCCAGAATATTAAAGAAGTCATAACTTTGACGAGTCTCCAATGTCAGGGAAAAAGAAATTAAATACTTCAAAACAAAATATTTAACAAACGCGACCCACACCAGCATAAAACTAGCTGATCCCTGAGTGTTTATAATAAAATGGAAAGTACTTACTCTGTCCTAGCTTGTGACCCGCATGAGAGTAAACAACGATATATTCTAATGCAACAAGCTGAAAGAAGGAAGAGGGGCGTGTGTGGGGTGCGGCTGGCTTAAACTTCTTCCTTCTACAGCAGCAAAGTACTCCAAATATACCATGCATGTTACTCCTGGTATCTATGTTATCACATTATTTTGATAATTTCCTAAGTTCAATTTCGGATGAGGCCATTCAAAATTTCTCCTTTGGACAGTGAGTTACTTGGATGAACCAATCGGCAAGTCAAACGAGAAACTTTTGCATTTGTTGTTGGTCAGAATGATCTTCATCAGTGAATTGCAGAATTATCAATAAAATAGTGGCATCGTTTGTTCGATCTGTAGAGAGATTTGCATACATACAATGACATCCTAGAAGATCACCCTTCCTATCGAGTGACATATGTGGACATAAAACTGCTGCCACTAATATTTCCATGTCATGTAGTACTCATGAGTGATCTTGTGTGAAAACAAACACAATTAACAAAGTGGAAACTTGATGTGAAGAAATCCATCAAGATCAGTCCCATGTCAACAACTGGAACTAAAAAGTGCAAATATATAATAAATATTAACGAATCATATATGCACAAGAAATACATGGGGATAACTCACTGAATCGACATGGGGAATCTTATATAATGTAAACCACCATAGTACTTGCTCCATGAATGTCTTCCCAATGTCAATCAATATATAGCTATGCTTAGTATTATTCGGGCAGGAATCAATAAGAAGGGAGGCATTGCACCTGCAATTGACAGGATAAACTATCAAATCTTCATTTTCAAGATATTAGAGATCATTAGAACTTAGCATCAAAATTTCACCATGATCTGCCTAGGAGGCTGGAGTAAATAATAAGCAACCTAACAAGTGGACAGGCGACAAGCAAGTATCTTAACCTAATCAGCAGGGCTTTTCCCCAGTTTTCCTGAGGAACTGATGCAATAAGGATTGATGCACCTCAAATAATTAGTTTATTTACTTTAGATAGCAAAACCAAACAAAAAATTCTTTAGTTTATGAATCAGCGTGTAAGAGGAAACTACCAAAGAAGCTTATAAAATTTTGTGGTAGTACATGTTTGCTCCCAAACTTTCAGCCATTAGACATTATTGCCTCGAACTTTCGTTTACTCTCAATTATTTTTTCCGTTATGTGCAACACACATGATTTATAAGAGGTAAAAATTATATTTTCATCTCACTTGGTGTAGAAAATCTCTCTATTAACTTACTTACCGCAAACAATGACAAAAATATACAAATGAGAGAAAACTAAATTAACGGAAACAATAAATTAATTAAAAATGCTAAAAATATCAAATATGAAGAATAATAGTATTTTTTTTCTTTGATTATAATTTTCTTTTATAATCTTAAATTATTTACCTCGTCTTATATTTTAAATAGAAATCACCACCATCTTCTAGCAAATTTCACACTTTTTTCGCCATAGTTATGACAGTCGTTTCGTTCATCTACATCATGTAAATTACTTCTCTATAATTGAAGAGAAAATATTAATTGATTTGCTAGTGTCGGGTCAGCAGTTGACGTTGTATGCTCTCATTTACCTTGTCTAATCCCAACTTGACATATGAACATTAACTCGGAATGAAAAAATAAAATGTGATTTTTGCTAGTATTTTAAGAAGAGAAAGATATCTTAATTTGATTCTTCTCATTTTCCTAGTATTTTAAGAATTTCTTTAGTTACAGGAGCGATTCTCCATGGTCCTTTTACACGGCTAACTCACGAAGATATGCAAAAGATAAAGAACAATTTGCACATTTTAATGGTAATACTAAATGTTTGGGATAAATATGCAAAACGTTTTTGTGATGAAGTTGACTATATTATCATTGTTATAGTTGTCATCTTGTCTTAATATTTTCTAATGGCCATCACATTTTTCTTTTTAACTTGCATTTATCCTATGAAACAAATTTGTTTTAGTTTATTTTGAGGCAACAGAGTGATTTGACTAAAAAGTAAAAAAGAATTATAATTTCTGGAAAAATCACAAATTAGGCATGTCCAAACAAAAAAATACGGAGGATCAATGGTCGTAAAAAATGAAGATTTAATTTGGAGGGATTTTGGCTAGTTTATTTTAGTTCTTGTTGTTTCGCCAGAAACATCTGCAATGGAAGATCTTTCATTGACAACTGTAGAGCTTTCAGATTTATCGTTTTAAACAAGCCCTTGTAGCGATTCTGAATAGAAAGTAAGTAAATGGCAAGAAAGCTGTAAACAGTGCAATAAGTAAAATGTAGGAAAGTTAAATTCTTGATAAGATAAATTGCAAAGCAAAAGATAGATTTGTTTGATTGATGATTGAGGATCCTTTACAAAGAGTTGTCTTCGATTATTTATTGACCAGTACAAGATAAAACTATCTCCAACGGTTTCTTCACGTTCGCATTATCCCAAAACTTTCAGATCTACCTCGATAATTGCTCTTCTTATATTTAAGACCATTATACGCATATCTAAATACTCCACATAATCGTCGGCGCCACATACCAACATAATTGCATCGCCGATGTTTCCCTTGAATCAAGTTTCTATTTGCCCGACGTCCCTTCTCATCCAAGAATCTGTTTGCCGTATCTTGGCTACCAATGCGCATGTCTTAGTGGACCTTGTGACTTCCATGGGCCTTGTGACTTCCATGGACTTTGTGGTGAACAAAAGCCCAAGCCAATTTTTGGAGTCAACATATGCCCCATTTAAAAGAATTAATCTAATTAATTCTTTTGAGCCTCATCCAACGAATCGGCATGTTTAAAAATCTGTATGATTCTATGGCCTCCTCATTGTGATGGGTTTTTCATCGTTGTTTGAGATGTATCTCGTTTATTGTGGCCTCGATTTTTTATCGAGGCTAAGTGAGCCTTCGCCCTCCTTGATTGAGGCTCGGCTAGGTGTCTCTAGCCTTGATCGAGGCTAGGCCTCCCCAGCCAATGGCGAGGCTTGAGCTCGCTTGCGGCTGGCCATCACCGTGGCTTGTGATCAGCAAAAAATGAGATACAAAAAAGAAAAGAGAAAAGAGAAAAAAGAAAAAGATAAAGATAAATAATCAAAACATTAAAATTGATTTGAGAACAAAGAATCATGAAATGAAAATATAGAAAAATAAAGAATTATTGAAAGAAGTGTATGGAGGAAAATCAAATCCAATTTTTTATACCAAACAACAGAAAATACTTTTCGAGTCTTTTTAGGCTGCGTATGGTAACGATTCTGATCCCAAAAACTGATTCTGATTAAAATAACTTTTCTTGATTCTGTTCCTGGATGAGTTTTGAAGAACCAGAGACGCGTTTGATAACTGCACAAAATTTATATTTCAAAAAACTGTTTCTCTTTCTAATTTTTTTTCATTTAAGTCAAATAACTATGTAGTTACTCTGTAAAGTTTCATCCTAAATGAAGACTAATTTCCAATGCACACAAAAATAATTTAAAATACATTTATTTTTTTAGCATGTCATAAATGAAACACAAATTTTAATACATGATGTTTGAAGTTCGATTGAAACATGAGACACGTTTCCATATTAAGGACTCATTTTTTCTTTAAATGTTGCGTTGTCCAAATACATACAAACATAACAGCCAAATAACAAATTATCCACTAAAAAAAAAAAGACCAAATTGTCCTCCTTCATATGAAGTACGAGTCCTTCACTATCATTTTGCAACTTCTGTCCTAAATCCAAGTGGGTGTTTGGCTCCAGCTCCACGTGTAGATGACCACATTTTGTGACACACGACTACGAGTATATATGTTACCATCTGCATGTTGAATGCCCTCATCTTCTGCAACATTTTTTGTAGAAGAGTGAAATTTAGGAAATCTAGGAAATTTAGGCCCCAATTTATGAAAATGAGGTCAAACTAGTATAATCTAAGCTTTTTCTATTTTTAGGAAATTCTAAATTTTTTGTGATTTTTAAAAAATTTCCAATTTTTTTTTAAAATTTTTATTTTTATCTTTATTAGGTTGAGAGAAAAGTGATAAGAAAACTAAAAGGGAAAAGTGAAAGATGTGAGATTTCATTATGTTTTGTGATTGTCAAAAGTATTCTTTTTTCAGAACCAACTTTTTTTTTTGTTCTGAATTTTGTTTT
>JAGVVM010006085.1:0-13390 GCA_019149425.1 Psidium friedrichsthalianum
CGGGCAAAATAAATTGTAATCGTCGAGGTAAAATTGTCGAAAACAAGTCATAAACTTGTCGTATGGCGGCCAATTTATTCATAAACTTTTTATATGATCAATTCGATCCTAAATATTTTGACGACTTTTCAAGGTCCTAATATAGTCCACAATTTAAAGGGAAAATTACATTGGCGAATCGTTAAATATTTCATGGCTAAATTACTCAAATTAAAAAATTTAATACTGAATTGGTCGTCGTATAATAAATTTGGGGCTTTTTGGACTATTATCCTTATTTTTTTAAAGCATTGACTTTTTGACATTACTTTAACCGATATTTTTAAAATTGTGAAGGTTACGTTTTTTTAATATGTTTAACAAATGTCCCGAACACATTCACGACTAACCTATGAAACTGCCGGCGCACGGAGCTTCTCAAGTTCTGTTTTTTTTTTTTAAACTCCAAAATTCCTTTATTAAAATAACTAAGGAAAATAAGAAGTCTCCCATCAGCCGAGCTTCCTTAAGTATGCTTAACACGGTTATTAATCTTGTCTCGTTGGTTGACATGAATTGATACTAATACGATCAGTCTCGACCTAAATTTGCTAACTTTTAGTTTAGCAAATATGTTGACAATATCGGAAGTTTCATTCAATCTTTAGGATTATCCTTTTAGATATTTAAGATTTATCGATATATGATGTTCTCTTTCATCAGCTCATCTTTTTTTCCAATTTAAATTAAGATATTCGTTAGTGTCTTCGAGTTTTGATAATTATACATTTTGTTTTCTGATAAGACAAATTACCTCCTTCAATCAATGATAAATTACAAGGTCTTTTTTTTTTTTGGTTCTAGGTTTTGTGCTCACGAGCGTGTTTGCAAATTTTACTTGTGTTGTCATTACTTTGAACTGGCGTTGTCCTTTTTTCCATCGCATTTGGTGGTATCAGATCAAGTTAGTCATGAGAACGTGAGATAGACGCAACACATTCTCCAACTGTAACACATATTTTTGTAGTTTGCTTTTTTTCTCTTTTTCTTTTTTGTCGAAATTATATTTTTAATCTCAACAAGCGTGTTAAAATCGTGAATTCATATTTTTCCTAGAAGATGAATACACTAATGGCGGAATAATTAATATAACTCCGAAATAATATATATATATATATATATATATATTTTATTTTTTTTTGTGGTAGGACGAAATAGTAGATTGATTGAGAGAAGAAACAAATCATTTTAGGAGATGATAATGCAAAACGCGATCCTCTTCTCCTTGTCCGCTCTCCGTTTTCTTGGTTCTCTTTCCGCGTGCTGAACCTGTCAAGACGGCATTTAACCATTCCATACTTCAGCGAGAAAGTTCTCTTTTTTCAGCAGTTTTGGTCTCTTTCGCTCTTTGACAATTATTCATTACTTATAACTTCTCGAGCAAGCTCCCTTCTTCTTCTTCTTCTTCTTCGGGATTCGCTTCGACCCGCCTTCGATTTGACAATCTTCAAGGATCGAGCAACCGAAAGATGAATCCTTTGCGAGTTTAACGAGGTGGGTCGATCCAAATCCCGATCCTTTTTCTGCGTTCGATCCAGATTTCGAAGCTTGTTTCATATAGATTATCGGGTTCTTCGGATATTATTTGTTTTTTCCGGTTCTGGGTGCAATTTGAGATGGTCTATCTCCATAGCTCGAACTCAGCTAAGCTCGTTGACCAGTTGGCGCTCATGGCGAGTTCTGCGAACTCGGTCGATTCGTTCCTCAAATCGAGGATGAGCAAAGCTAGTTATCTTTCCCAGAGGAATAGGAAATTGCTCAATTCGGCGGCAAGTCGCTCGAATTCGCCATCGTCTTGCCACCACCGTGGATCTCGATCGGCTGCAGTGGATGTCGTTATTCTGATTGCTGTTATTGGTGCTTGCGGGTTTCTCCTGTTCCCGTATGTGAACTTCATAGCCGTTCACCTGATCAAAAACGTGGGCCCGATCACGAGCGTGGTGAAGGAAGAGTTTTCTGAGGCTCCATTGATTTATGGATCGATAGGACTTAGCGTGTGCTGTGCTGCTTTCGCTATGTTGGCATTGGTGGCATGTTGGATCGGAAATGCGGGAACCCAAATTGCCGGGGACTGAGGAAGGCGGCTGAGTTCGATATTCAGCTGGAGACGGAGGAGCGCGTTAAGAACTCGACTGCGAAGGAAGATTCAGAGAGGATGCTGTTTGAATTGCCGACTAACCAGCACCGAGAACTTGAAGCGGAATTGAAGAAGATGGCGCCGCGAATGGGAGGGCTGTTCTTGTTTTTAGAGCAAGGTGCGGGTGTTCTGTTAGCAGATTGGAAGTTCCGGGGCCGAAGAAGCCACGAAAGATCAAGAAATAGGAATGGGTTTGGTCTGGGTTGGGGAAACTATATAGCACAGAGTAATCATAACAGAGAAGGGGCCTTTATGATCAGCCTTGTATGAATAATAATTTGGGAATATTGATCTCACTGCAAATACTTGTGAGGACTATACACACCTAATGATTACGCTCTCTTCCATCAGCTTGTATGTGAACACAGCCACTTATTGATTGATTTACCTTTTAGTGACCAAAAGTACCTTTCTTTTTGATGGCCCTCACAGGTAGTGCCTAAAT
The DNA here is from genome assembly GCA_019149425.1 of Psidium friedrichsthalianum. Lineage (NCBI taxonomy): Eukaryota > Viridiplantae > Streptophyta > Magnoliopsida > Myrtales > Myrtaceae > Psidium > Psidium friedrichsthalianum. The sequence goes on from JAGVVM010006085.1 coordinate 2,622, forward strand.
AATCTATATGCAGCTTATCATTGATGCAGCACCCAGGTCTTTAGGTTTTGTTAATCTTTCAGTATCTTAAGTGCTTTCTTTTTTAGTGGAGCATCATCTATAAAACGTGAAGATAATTACTGAAGTTGTTAGTGCATAGCGAAAAGGCATCTCCACCTATCCTTATAGTCATACATCTCAAAATCTTTCCAGCATCTGCTAAAATTTAATAACGGAGCTTTATGATGCACCATTGATTCATAATGAATACCACTAGCAACATAGTTGAGTTGCTCGAGGTAATGTGATTACTGAAGTACGTGCATCTTATTGCTGCTGCAGTATTATTTGAAAAGCAGATGAAAGGCTCATCATCAGCATTTAGCTGTTATGATCATATCACTACATGGGCAACGCATCCCTTCCCCTCACGATGCCCTTACACTGACTTGTGCACTATCATGGGTTACTAGAGTTATAGAACTTGTGAAGACTTTGTCTGTGTTGCAGTCTGGCAGTGATTAACTGTATTTGTTTGTCACAAAACTAAGCACTTTCAGTATCAGTATAATGACATATCAAGATCTAAGTGCGCAAATGTTGATTACAATCTTAGAGAGCTTGTGGTGATCTTGCATGTACTACAATCTACCACTGATATAACATCAATTTTCTTTGATGTCATGAGGTTAAGCACTTCCAATCATTTTATTTCAGTGTATTTGTATATCAAGATCTAATCTAACAGATATGATATGGATGCGAAATGATTTTAAATGTAAGTTTTTTCAGTGCAGCAATGCACTAGTTTTCTGTGGGTTATGACTAGTCTCCCTATGGTTCCTATAAATTCTGAGCATTGTTCCATTGCCTGAGTTATAATATTTTATCAAGGACTAGTCGCTGTGGAAGCACCTTTGGTTCTTCTGCTAAAAGATGAGCAATCCTAGTTGTACTTGCTCTACGCCAGGCAGAGTCCACTACCGACTTTGTGTATCTATGCTGTTATTTTCGAAGTTATTGTTTTTGTTGATGCATTTGCCATGCTGAAGTTCACATTGCTTATGCCCTGTGTTAATTCTGGGTTTTCCGTAAGGTGTGTGCATATTTTCTAATCATTTGGCATACTTAGAGTTTCTTGTCTAGGTTATCCTCTCATCATATAATGGACGATTAGCCCTGTTAAGTTTCCAGTTTACTTTCTACATTAAGTTTGACCGAAATGCCAGGGCTTTTTTACTACGCTGTCTTTGTGGAGCAAAAGCAACATGACAGATATATAGTGATGAAGCAATGCCAATTTGCTTTAGAGGCCATGAAGCATAAAAGGAGGTAGTATTGTTGTATTTCTACTGGCAATTGAAATTCTCTGCTACTGGGTTGTTGGGAATATATTAGAATGCGATGGAACGGCCTTAATGCTTTTCAGTGGGAAAGCCTCATCACCGTTTCATCTTGGAATGTAAGGCAGTTTTAGCACACCAACGGAAGAGTTTTTAAGGCAAAGGAGACAGAAAATGTTGGGTTTGGTTTGCTGGCTGAATCCTCTGGTTACTGTACTGCCTTTTTCTTTTAACATGTACCTTATGAATTCGCATCTTAAACTATCGTCTTGTTTATCTTTTTGTGATGTCGGCCCTAGTTGATATTTTTCCAGCTGCTGGTCTTGAACTGTCATCTGTTAGCCACTGTAGAGTAGATGTTGTGTAGACAGGGGGAAGATGGAATGTGCCTCTTGCATGAAGTACAAAGGGGATTCGAGTTACTGAATTAGCTAATGATGAAGCTTAGGAAACTTAAATGTCCCTGGGCAAATCATCCATTCTAAGGTTAGTTGTCTTGTTCATTTCGTAATTGTATCTGGTTCAAACTTTTTGAGCCTGAGAGGTGCATCAGTGCCTTCCAACAGAATTCATGCTTCTGGGAAGTCTTCTTCTTAGATTTTATTGCTGTTTCTGTTCATGTCATCTTGGCAATACAAGTTGCTCGGAGCTAAAGAAGCAGCTGTAGTGTTTTTTACAGTCCTCTGTACTGCACCGTGGAACTAACATTTTCCACTTCCTATTTTCTTCCGGGCTGTGCGTTCCAGTTTTTATCGCTAATAACGAAACGTCCTGATGCTTTCAGATTGCTCAGTTAATCCCTAGTCAATGTGGTTCAATGTGGTAGTGCCCCGTCCCTAACGCCGTTGGTAATTATCAAAGTACATGAGTTTGGCCATTCGGGGATGATCCAAGACAATAAACAGATGGGGCGATCCAAACTTGGATCTTGAGTGAAGTTGACGGAGACAGCTTCGTTGTTCGAACGAACCCTCAACTTCATATCTTCACTGTTAGCTCGTTGTATAATGCAATCAACTAATAAAAGCTTGTGCGAGGTGCCTTGCCTGCCGTTAGTAAACCTGTTATGCACATCATACAGCTGGTGATCACCCTGAAACTCCGCAAGCAATCCAAATCACCATGTGTGTATATTTCTCAGAAAGATGATTAGTTATCTGAATCAAAACCCGCTATTTATATTGTCGTCAGGGTGAGAGATTTTTCCTAAACCGATAGTTCCTAGTCATGTCGATTGTAATTTGCTCGAAACCTCCCTGGAGGGAGCTCTTGATTTGATAGATGAGTCAAGATCCGGTTCCAGAAATAGCCGATTCACGTACTGTTTTGAAGGACTCGGCCCCCATGTTTCTGTCATGTCCTTACGACAGAGGTGAGATGGCTGCCCTTGCGCAGGCTCTGGAGGATGGTATGGGCAGCTTATAAACTGGAAGAACTGCAATAACAGAGCGTACAGCACCAAAAACGAAATGAAAAACAAAAGGAACAAGATCAATTTTTTATTGTGCTGTTGACGGGTAGTTGTTTTCTGGGGCCTTGATCAAGTTGTTAATGAATCGACAGTCTTTCTTGTTTATCCACGAGGACATAAATGATTCTGCTTCGCATGTGGTTGCAGAGTGATCTTTCAACCACTATGATCAAACCCAGATGACATGAATGATAATTTAATTTAATTTCCATGCCAACTATGTTGCATTGTACAAGTTACTGAATCTTGGCTTCACTAGATGTAGCCAGAACTGCATGTAGCTGTCCAAAGCAAAGCATGCATTCATATATTTGCATACTCTGCATGTTGGCTCCAAAAGAGCGTGCATAAAGTAAACAAAGACTGCCTCTTCCTAGCATAAGTGGACAGAAAAGAGGTCCTTCAAATTAAAATTTAATTGAAGAGAGGCATGTTTGCCGTCAAGAAACTGGGAATAACTGGAATGCTGGTGACCTAATGAGCCTGCCATCTCTGAATGAGATGCCGTCGAGCTTCGTTTGGCACCATTTGAGCTGCGAAGAGGAGATTGTGGACATGTGGAGGACTCTCGAAACGAGGCTCAAGTCAACGAGCGTTTGCAGAATCTCTTTCCTCTGAGACTCTTCAAGAGGCCCAATCTTTGTTCTCTTCTTCAACCAACACCTCTTCTTCCCTTGTAAATCCTTCAACCCTAGCGTCTTCTGCATGAACCAAAACACGTCTTTACCAACTTCATTTTTCGAGCTTTCCATTTTGTATGGCGCGAATAGGAAAGAGATAGGTTTTATGGCAAGTCGCGTCTCTTCGAGAAAAGATTGGTAATGCAGAAGTTACATCGAGATCACTTGTGCTCGCCACAAGGAATTTTAATCATGTTTTCGGGGCGTGTTTTGGTAATAAAAATGGTTGCGCCAGAAAGAACAAAATTTGAAATTGAACATTCACCTTGCGGTGTGTCTGTTTTAGATCAGCAAGAAGTTGGAGATCTCTAGGGTCTTCAACAGGTGAATAGCTCCACAAAGAGCTCTTGAGCTTCCACCAAGTCTTGTCGTCGTCGTGATCGGTCTTGATGAAAATATAGAAGGCCCTTATGCACTTCTCTATGGCCTTTGAAACTTCTTTCAGGTCCATGGCTGCTGCTGCTTCTGTTCCTACCCTTCTTCCCCCTGAAGTCACTTGGAAGGACATGGTAAGAAAATACCCAAAAATTTGAAATTTATATCAGTCGAGTACAATCTTCGATTTCAACACACGGCATAAAAGATAATATACTTCGCAAGCAATCTTGACCTCCAGAAAAATCACCCAATCTTCAATTACTTAGCTCTGTGAAAGGGTCATTCCGCAATTTGTAAGTTTCTCACGAGGGCAGTGATTTTCTCAAACATTGTTTGTCATAAAGATCTCATCACGAAGGTTAGAAAACACAAGTCAATTGCAGTAATAGGCATTCCAACCCACTGACTTCTATTTATTTATTTTAGCTTGGTGCAATTATAATATTGTAGAATTTCAAAAGGATAAACACACACGATTGTTTTGGGAAGAAGGTCAAATGAAGACTGAGATATCATTCGCTAGATTAGAAGTGACTTAATGAAAGGGGGGCCCCTTCCTCTCATTTTGGAGATGGAAAATGAGCCTGTTAGTTAAAGTGTCGCTTTTGACTCCTCCTGAAAAACCAGAAAACAAAGTTCACCTGCATGCAAGATGCAAACTTCCCCAAGCAATTCAAAGAATATCCACGTCAGTCTTATCATGGATAAGCTTTGCTTGAACAAAACATAAAGTCATAGTCATGCAAGATATGCTAGTTAATTTTCGGTAACGCACCTGTTAATTCAGGGACTTGGAGGAGACTCTTGAGAGAAAACCTCGCTTGGACATATTTCCAGTATCTCTTCCCTTCACACCTCTCATCTTCCAGGAATCTTTCCAACAGGACTTGGAATTTTTGGAATTCACCATCAGATTGTGGTGAAGTACCGAGGCGGATTGGAGAGAAGAGGTTGGAGAGAGAGTGAGGTCTTGGACCTTCTGGTGGTGGTAGTTGAGAGCTTCCCATGACAAGCATGCTTGAGCCACATAGACCAGCTCAAAGTCACCTTGTAAGCTCCTCAAGAGTCTCTGCTTCAAGAGTTTGGTCAGTGACAATTGAGGAATGGTGAAAGTGTCTGACTCTATGCTCTGCAATGGTGATCTAGCAGTCCCCGTTTCCTTCTGCAGCATTGCACCTGCAGAATGATACCCATTCGACTTACTTGGTCAATAGTCAATACCAGGGGGGAAAAAAAAAGGAGGGAAAATTTAAGCAACCCTTTGTCTTGTTCATCAATCAAAACGATGGAGTTAGATCTTGAATGGGCAGTGTTTCTGATCCAAGTTCTAGTAACAGGGGTGAATATTATTCTTATGCAATGTGATAACGAGAAAACATACCGATGCCGCAGGTCCTCTCGTAATTGAGGATGTCGAACCATCCCATGCGCTCGACGTACGTCCCGTAGAAGGGATCAGCCTCGATCGTTCCATCGGCATCGGGAACTTCTCTAAGCATCGACAATGGCGGAACATGAGTCCCACAGTTCGAAGGTGAATACTGATTTACATGGGTGTCTTCTCCCAACGTCTCTGCCAAAACAGCAGAGCCTACTGGTTCGGAGGTCAAAAGGGGCAAATCAAAGCTGCCAAAAACCGAATCTGGAATCGGGCACTCGTCCATAAAGAAACCTTCTTCTGTTGCCAAGTTCAACATTAAAAGGGAAGACACATGCTCATTCAAGTTCACTCCAACATCGGGACTAGACAAAGCGGGCATGTACTCATTGTTATCCACATTCAAGTCATCGTGACATGCATCAACAGCGATACAAGGTTCAAATTCGAGCTCCCCTATAGCATCTTCAAAACAAACTTGCTCTTCTTTGACTTCCGCATATTTTCCAGGGATAAACTCTGCCTCCAGCTCGCATGTCACAGCTGATGCTGCAAATGAGAAAGAAAGGAAACCCTGAGCACTTTCATGGGCGGTCTCCAAAACTTCATGGTGCTCAATCTCTTGGCCATCGTTTTGATAGTCACTGACTCTATCGGACCAAAAACAACAGAAGATAGCGCATTTAGCTGAACCATAGAGATGACTCGCTAGAAACAGAGCTATTCTGAGCAGGGGAAGGAGGATGAGAGACAAGGCACGATCAAACAGAGTCTTGAGAAAGAGAAAAATCCGGCACGCAACGAGAAAGAAAGGGTGGATGTAGAAGCTCAAATAAGACCACTTTCGAACCCCATTTGGGATGAGGGTCGATTCAATCAGGAACCAAACACGCCAATAAAAGGCCATTTCTCTAGTTATTCAACTCATCAGTTGGATCGATCTCCCAAGGGAGTTCCTCCATTCTTGATTCTTGAAGACCCTAGGCTCATGGAGGTTCTTGTTTCGTTTTCTTCAAGCAGACAACTAAATACAAACCGGCCAATGGCTTGACAAATGCAATGAAACTTTGGAAGTTGTCAGCTTCATGAGTCTACACTATACTGTATTGGCCTCTGGTGATGCAGGATTTGAGTAATTTACTTGACACTTTCTTCACAAGGAAGACAAGTCTTGGCGTGGAATACGCATTCGGTACGTCTTGACTAGCCCTTTCAGGGCTATATTTAAAAGGGCCACCACTTGTTTGCTTACTCGGATCTTATCTAGCACGATCGACTATAGATAAGTACGTTTTGTCTGCAAGAGCTGCAATATGTCCCAGTTCCAAACTTGGGGACCAGGCAAGTTTTGGAGCAGCGGAAAGTAACCAGTTTGGTAGATGTATCTATCACGACAACCTAATAGGATGCTGGAGAATTTTCATCTCAAACAGACGGTAGACTCGGCTCCATATCGCGACCGCTGTTGTCGCAAACAAGGTTTACGTGACCAGATCTGTGTCTGACCACCCCCGCAGATGGTAAAATATCTAGCAGTGTACAAATACTAGCAGATTCTTGAGCGCCGACTCCGACGAGCAGAAGCAAAAGCTCGAGCTTAGATTTTCAGAGAAGCCCATTGCAATATGCTTTCGCTTGCTCGGGGGGGCATGCTTTCTGGTCGGATCCACTCGGGAGTTTTCGCTAACCGCTATAAACAGCTTAGAACAAACTGTACTACTGTATAGGCTACGACTTCGGCATATGATTTGGCAAGAAGCAGTAATGCTAATCTACTTTGAATATTGAGCGAATCCGCAGCTTCTTTCTGCTTAAAAGTAGCTCCTATGATCGAACTAGTCAACTTGTGTTATTTCATTGTTCCGTCTTCGTACTTATGGTGGAATTTTCTCGTAGAAGAGGAAGAGAAAATGCAGGTTAGGGCATGCAAAGTTCGTGGAGGGTTATACGTCATGAGACTCGGGTATTGGTCTTAACCCTCAAAACATTGGTAAGTGAACGGTATATCTCTTCTCTCTCTCTCTCTCTCACGTTTTAATGTGCGCGTCGCTTTACCCCCTATGTGGTAAGCAACAGTTTTGATGCTTAATCATTTTGACAAATTTATCTTTGGATCGTGTACCAGCTAACATTGAGAACTTAGCTAACATTGAGAACTTAGTTTCGAGTCTCATCTAATTTACAAATTTTTTTTCTTTTCCTCAGAGCTTGCTTACACTTTGGTCATCAATGATAAATGCGATGTATACAACTTTGGATTGGTAGCAATAGAAATCATAATGAGTGAGCATCCAGGTGAGACAATTTTAATACTGTCAACACTTTTCAGAGAAGATATTATGCTACATCAAATATTAGACTCACGCTTGCCAATCCCAAGAGAGAATTCTATCGCAAGAAGTATTGTTCTGGTGGTTTCTCTGACGCTTGCTTACTTCAGTAGTAATCCAAAGTCACAACCCACAATGAAACAAGTTTTGGAGGCTTTTCTAGCTCCAAAACTAGTGTTGGCCAAGCCCTTCTATTCAATCTCGCTTGCCCAGCTCCAAGAAATGAATCAAGGAGTATGGTGGGAAGGTGGATCCACGGAAACATCGATTAAGCCTACAATAAGAGCAAGGACCATGAAGTACTTGTCCCGAAACAAGCATATAAAATTCCAACAACTAGATAGTTGATTGACAGAGATGCTGCAAATCAGTGAATGTGGTTGAGGATACAAAGGATATGGATTTTGCAATTTTAAGATGTATCAAACTTTTTTTTTAAATAGCTAGTCTAAAATTTACCTATGTAGCAACAAGGAGTGATAAGTATTTGTGGGGCAGTCATTTATTTTTATTTTTTTGTCTTTTCAGTGAGATCGAAATGCATGCTAAGTGATAATGTGTTGTCTTGGCCAGGAAAATAAGGCTACATAAGGATATACACCACGTATTATTCCAGATCACTTCTATTCAGTTAAAAGTTACTAGTTAATTAAGGATGGGTTTGACCAAAAAAAAAAATTAAGGACAGGCAAATTGATCAATTCAGGATCCGACATGGCGAGAACAACAAAAGACCATGGTTGCTTTAGATGAACCTTGTGTCACGGGCCGGTTGCGGATGGTCGGCTCGTGCGGCGACCTGGGCGTCCTGGGATGGTCGGAGCGCCCAAGCTAAGCCTTTTCTTACCCCGGATCGCGTAGAGAGAGAGTTCTAGAGAGAGAGACTCTGGAGAAGGCCTTTTGTTTTCTGTCGGTTCTTTTGTCTTTCTTATTCAAATGAGAAGGAGGACGTCTCTTTATATAGTAGAGGGCCTCAGATTACATCCGTTAGATCTCTTTCTGATCCGATGGCTCAGATCTAGTCCACCGACTTCCTAACCACCGTCATAAGTACAGAACATTCCAGAAACATCGAGTAATTACAGGATTACCCCTCTCTGGAGTATTCTGGAAACTCTGATAGAAAACCCTAGAAAAACCCTAGGGGACCCAAGCACAGCAGGTCTTGGGGTATTTCTCGGCCTGATGATCGACCGGCTGGGGCACGAAGACCTCGGCCCGTGTCATTCTCCCCCACCCATTCGAGCGCCGCCCTCGGTGCTCCTCGCTTGGGGTCGAACTTTTTAGCTTCAGTTTTGTTTTGGCCGCCCGCCTCCTTTCCTCGAGTCGTCGGCTTCATTTGGTTTCTGTTTTTGCGTCCACGAGAGCGCTTTTTCTTCGGCTTCGGGACTTGTGTTTTGGTCGGCATCTCGACCTCAGCACGAGTCATCTGTGACTCTTTCTTGGTTTTTGCCGCTCCAAGGTCTTCCATCTCCGGAAACAGCACATGGGTTGGCATCTTGTTTTGGGTTTTTGTGGGCAGCTCCCACTCTTTCTTCTGCTTTTGCACTGGTCGGAACCCGTGCTTTGGCTTGGTCGGCGTCGGATTTCTTCGCTTAGTACCCACGAATCGGATCGTGGAGATGCGTTTCGACTCCTTCACCTCGGTGCGCAGACTCACCACGGTCGGGCATTTGCGGTCGGTTATGATGATCGACTTGGTTCTCAAATCGATTATAGCTTCAGCCCTGTCAAAGAAGTCCATCCCCAAAATCATGTCATAGTCGTCGAGCGGGATTACCTCGAAATCGAGCCTGTTTGTCCAGTCGCCGACTTCAATCTTGACGCCTCGAGCAACGCCGGTAGCTGGTATTTCATCCGCGTTGACTGGTTTGTACCAACGATCAGATGGATCGATGCGAAGTTTCAGCCACTTCGCTGCCTCGCTCGAGAGGAATACGTCTGTTGCCCCCGTGTCCACCAAGGCCTGAAGAGTCTTCCCGTACACCTTGACGTCCACGAAGTATAGAGTTTGCGCGCTCGGGGATGGTTTTGGTGGTGAACCAGGCCGCACGGTGTTGATCTTCTGGATCGTTCCGAGCCGCACCTCTTTCGGTTCATCTTTTTTCTGCTCGTCCTCCTTACCTTCCTTGGTAACGACGGAGTAAAGCGTTTTGCCTTGATTCTTCTTTGGACAAAGCTGTGTCCAGTGGCCGCCTTTGCAGATTCCACACGGCTGCGATGGAGGGTGTTTGAACCTGTCCTCCTGGTTGATATAGTTTTGGGGTCGGCTACCCCGTTGTTGGTAGGGGGGTCTGGATGACCCTTCTCCCCAGCTTCTTTCTTTTTCACCATGGTCTTTTCTACCACGGTAGGAATCGACTTCGTCTTCCCTGCGTTCCGTGCCACGATCAGACTTCCACCCGCTGCCCTTGTACTTGGACAAATCGGCCTTGTTGAAGTCGACCAGTGATTCAGCCACGGAGACCGCCTTTGTGATGCTCTTGATATCCCGTCGCTTTAGCTCGAGCTGCGCCCACGGCTTGAGTCCGTCCATGAACGCTCCGAGTGCCTCCTCCTCACCAAGATTAGGGATTTGGAGCTTGAGCTCGGAAAACGACTTCACGTACTCCTGGATTGAGCCTTTCTGCTCCAGGCGATGCAGCTTGCTTCGGGCTTCTTGAGGAGCATGCTCGGGATAGAAGTGATTCCTGAGCTCTTGGACAAACTCGTCCCACGTTTCTATGTAGCCAGATGAGTTTTTCCTCGCCTCATCGAGCATGAATCGCCACCACAACATGGCATTGTCAGCGAGATATAGCACAGCAGTTCTTACCTTAGCCGTAGCGTCGCTTATGCCCATGGCCAAGAAGTACTGCTCCATGCTCCAGAGGAAGTTGTCTACCTCTACAGCGGATCGCTCGCCTTTGAAGTCTTTCGGCCTCGGCACGTCAATCCTCGGCGCGTATTGTGTAGTGGTTGCACCGTTTGCGATGCTTGTTTTGCACAAGATCAGCTCAGTCTTGAGCCCTTGAATCTCCAGCTTCAGCGATTCAATCTCCGCTTGATGGGACATATCGTTTTCTTGGACGTCCAGCTTCAAGGCTTCGATCGACGCCTCGAGAGCTTCGTCTTTCATTTGGAGCGGACCGATCGCTCCGTTCATCACGAGAGAGAAGTCGTCGCGTAGCGTTCTATCGACTTCAGCGATCCGATCCTTGACGTCGTCAA
>JAGVVM010006086.1:0-26764 GCA_019149425.1 Psidium friedrichsthalianum
GGTCTTCATGTCTATTCGCGTCAACGCCATCATGTCTCCTTTTACTAAAATGAAAAAGCAAACCAACGCATGTGCCTCTCGCATCCCTTGATTCCTGCTCTCACCTAGTGGACAAATGATGAGAATCATGACAAGAACATGGATCACTATTGCTGAGAGACCTCTTCTGCTTCTTTAGTTATGTTCCTTCTGATCTCTAGTGGTCCAAGTTAGTCACCTCGATAGTGGGATCCTATGCCCTAAAGCATTTTCCCACGGACCTCTCTCATCCACATTGAAAAAGTAAAGCTTCAATTCATAACTACTTTCCTAGACTTTCCTAGGATGATCACCTAATCCCTAATTTGTGCCTTCTTTTATGATTCATCCAGAGAGGAGTGGTTGGCATTTTTCAAACTTGAACAGAGATTTTGATATCTCGTTAATGAGGACTCTGGAGACTTGTCTGCGTAATACTAGATACCGATTTTTTTTTTCGTTCAGCTGAGGTCTCATTCAAGGACTGAAACACCATTTGTGCGCGATTCCGATCTAGATTTCGACATGCCCTATGATACACTCCTTACTGACGTGTGCATCTAGGCAAAGATTATCTGCTTGTAAGAAGATGAGCATGACAAAGTAGGTGCAGAGCAGCAATCGCATAACAAACACGATAGATAAATCCATCAACGATGACCGTCACATTCAAATTTACATAGACGAAACACAAAGAAACACGCCATCAACTGTAGAAGCAGTTCTTCTACAAACACTTGCACTAGATTTCCAACGCTTAGAGTAAAGCATCAGCATCTCGTTCCAAGTATCGGGCACGCCCGGGAGGCACCAGTGGCTGCAATCGGACGAGAAGCCTCTTGGGTTCTGCCTCTCCTGCTGGTTCATCGCTCTTCTGTACACCGAGGGATGCCCGTCTCTCCTCAGTGCGGACATTGCCGTTATGTCCTGCAAATACACGGGGAATCTCATCTTCCTCACCACTTGTTGTAGCACGACTAGCTGCTCAGGGACATGCCGGTGGCTGAAGTATGCCAGAGGTTGCTTCTGGTTGTAGCATTTCCACCCATTTTCCCTAGCCACACAAGGACACAAGTCAAAATGATGGTTCTAATCATAAACAAGATGGTAATATTACGTTTTGTACCCTAGCTTTACTACATTACAAGGTCAAGCAATGCTTTTCCTAACGAAATCTAAACTCTGCCTCTCTCTATCTTCTTTGATGGAAGATTCAGGACAAAAACTCTGCTATTGTGAATTAGGATACGAATAAGCAGATAGGTTCCTTATTTTGGAGTCTTCAATTAGGAGATTTTACAGCTTCAAAGCAAGTGCAAGTACCTGTTGTGCCTAGGTGACATGCTTCTGAAAATGACTCTGGTTCTCTGAGGATCCAGGTTCAAGTCCACCCATTTGGCCCATGTAGTAAGTCCTTTCTCATAAGCCACCATTGGATTCAAGTTCCTGAACATGGATCTTCCCTCCATATAGTAATCCCACCTAGAATCGGATGGTTCCACATTCTAAAATCAGCAGGATAACATCTCGTATTGGCAACAAAATGATGCTCCTGATATGGTCTTCGAGAAAGAGGAATGTTTCGCTTTTCATTCTTCGAAGATTAAAACGGAAAAAATGGAAGAGGCAGGCATTCATCTTACGAACTCCATTCGTCCGAGTGAGTCCACCAGTGAGCGGAATCGAACACGAGGACGTCAACTCCTCTCCAATACTTGGCATTCTCTTCAATCAAATCCAAGTGCAAGATTCTCTTGTTTTGCGGCCCTTTGCTCAGCTCCACCAGCAGTGGAGCCCAGGAAAATTCTATGGATGCCTCAAAATCCTGCCAAAAATGGCCTTAGTTATACACGCATTGAGAAAAATTCAAGTGGCGTTGAGTTTTCTGGTTCCAACCATCAATAGACACATAAAAACACATGATGTTCAAGCAAACAAGTTTGAGCTATATTCGATGAGTTGGTTCGTGGTCATTGTGACTCTTCACTGTGAGATCGGTGGCTTGCGCTGATACCAATATGATCACAGAAAGGAGGTTTGGAAGAGGGAAATAATCAACTTCCAAATGTGAATGTCTCTCACAGTTTCAGCCGACTCTTAGAAGTGTTCTTACCATTGCATGAAAAGCCATGGAAGCGCCATTGTAAACGACCGTTTTCCGGCTAGTCGGAATCACGCCCTGCACTAAGCACACAAGAGACTCCCATTGATTCCTCATTATGGAATCGCCCACCAGCATTATTCTCTTCCTCCTCACCTTTGCCAGAAATTTCAGTGCATCAAACCTGCGAATTCACACACCCAGGAAACTATTAAGGCTTTAGGCAAAGCAAGGACAAGTTCCTAATTTTACCGAGTCTTTTTTTATTTTTTTTCCCCTTTTCTATCAGAAAGGAGGTATGGAAAATGGATTGTATAGGTCTTGAATAGCATCATAACCATCATCTGTGCAGCAAAATCTGAGAAGAAGGCCAGTGTGAAATAGGCAGCCATGCAATCTTGATGGTTAATCATAGTTCCTTCATTTTATCAATGGCATCCTAACATTATCAAACATGACGAAATGTGATTCGGTTGCATTGCAGCATGCATATTTTCTTGCTTCCGCATCAAACAGTTGCATCATTTAAGAATGCCAAATTAAAGTATATTGTCGGAGATTTGATGATGGTAGTGATACCTTGGCAGGGAGCATGCTTGGGGCTTCCACCTCCACTTCTGGTAATCCGAATCGGGCCGTCCGTTTCTCTGGCAAGTCACGGCGGTGCTGAGGTAAGGGCAGTTGGAGTCGTAGAGAGGGTACGATGCGTCCAGCACCCACTTCCCGGTCGACATGTCGCAGCTCTGCTTCCGAGCATCGTGCCTCGTCTGGACTATGTCCACTCCATCTTCCTCGTCCAGCCAAGAGCTGTCTTCTTCCTCCGCTAGGTCGTTCACGAAGTGCGTGGACTCGCAGCGCTCCAAGTGGGTGAGACGGGCATGCAGAAGAAGAGGAGGATCGAGAAGAGCTCGGGTCTCATCGGTTTGGCCATGAGACAGCGCCTGGAGAGTCGAAGGGTCCCCATGAAAGGAGTTGCCAAGAGAACCACTCGCTTAAAAAGGAAGTTGACTGCAACCATTTCCATCAACGCATGACTTGCGGTCTTGTGAGGTCCCACATCTCTCTCTCACTCTCTCTTTCTCTCTCTCATGATTGCCATGATTTCTTGCAATGGTGATCACTGTCCGGTGTCGACTGTGATCATCCTTTGCTTTAGCAGTGGAGCCATGTGGGCCGTCTAAGGATGTAACTCCTTCTAAAGGAGACGAAGGCGAATGAATAAACAAAGACTTGGTACGTCGACCACATCGTTTCTCAAAGATCAACACCTGAGTCCTAGTAGCTTGTTTCTCGGTGAATCAATTGTAGACCACTCGAGAGTGAATTACGCCAGAAGTGTAAAAAATTGCACACGGCTCATTTTAGTACTAAAAATTTCGAAATCATCAATTAAGTGTCAATTTTTAAAATAAAAAAGGCATCATTTAAGTGCTAATTCCAATTTTCTTGCTGGAAATCCGAAGTAGCATTTTTTTATTAATATTTTAAGCTGACGTGGCTCGTCGAAGGTCCAATCAGCAATTAAAAAATTAAAATATTCAAAAAAATAAAAAAATTAATTAGATTGTAAGAAAAAAATTTAAAATAAGCAAAAAAAATACAAATAGAGGGTTACACAGCACAGCCTTTTTTTAGATTATTTCATTTTAATTTAATTTTTTAGCTTGTTTTTAATTTTAAAAATCCACGTGAAGTCAGTTATTTAAAAAATTATCACGTCAAATTAAAATTTTAATTATAAATGCCACGTAATCAGTCTGGCCGAAATTTCTCATCGAAAGTACTTAAGTAATCGTCGTTTTTTTTTAGATTTGGCATTTAAGTGGTCCGACAAAAACTTTGGCAATAAAGTAAGCATCGTACATAATTTTTAGCTCTTCCGATATGCTTCTCCCAACACTCGATGCATAGGGTTCTCCTCTCTTCATGAGGAAGTTTCCTTTTTTTTTTTTCCTTCCTTTTTCTGGGTAAGTAGTCTTCATGAAGAAGTTGGTGCGGTCGAAGGTGGAAATAAAAAGCAAATGACCATCTCGCCCCGTAGATTGCGGACGTGGGGAGTGGAACTTGACGAGGAAAGGAGCACTTTTGCTTTGAAATCCTGGTCTCTCGACCTAAAATCAAGCCTCGAATCCTTGAAGTTGCACCAACCGAAACACAAACATATTTGCATTTTCCTCAAAGGACTTTAGATTCCAAACCTACTTCGAAGCTTCCAAGGTATGCAAGATAAAGCCGGCCACCAAACCTTCCTTCTGGTGCACACGAACACTGACATCTGCGACCTTCCTTTGATCACTTCATCTGCGAAGGTTGGCCTGTAAATGAAATTGCGGCCAAAGATACAACACGATGTCATCGTTGTCCCAACGAGCTTCACTCCACCAATGTGTTATCGCCTCTAATCTCCTTTATCGAGTTGCCATTCATGGTCCTGAACGGCAACTTCTCGTGCCAACGACATCGCGCGACTTCGAGATGCTCGAAACTCTGCCGCGACTGTTCTCTCCCGCAAATGCATTGTGATTGTGATAGCCTGCTCAATGGGTATCGCTCGCAAGTTAGGAATAGCAACATATCCTTTGACATTTCCCGAAAGTATTGATTTCGGATTCGATTTACATGTCAGTGTCGGTTTAAGTTATGTTGGACTAATTTTCTTGGGAAAATTATCCAAAAAGTCATAAGCCTTTAATGATTTGACAATTTGATCATAAATTTTTTGACAATTTCTCAATGTGGTCCTTTTGCCCAATATCCAAACAGTAGGGTAATGAATAAATTGGCAAAGCTACAAAAGGTTTAGAAATATGTGACAAGATTGAAAGTGTAGATTTAAATAGCAAACCTTCAAAGGTTTAGAACTACAATTGATATAATTGAAAAGTTAGGGATTGAATTAACTGTCATAAAATAGGTTTAGGACTTCTTGGACAATTTTCCCACTGTTAGAGATATTTTAGATGTCTTCTTGTTAGCAATCTTAGGATATTCACTTCATTCTACATATTTGTCGGGACTATGAATGCATATCTTTTAATATTGCATATTTTGATTGATTATATTTGGTATTATGTTTATCTTATTACCTTAAATCACCATTAAATAAAGCCTATAAATAAACTCCTTGTGCTCTTCCTATTTACATCAAAATATACAAGAATTCCTCTCTTCTGCTTTACATTCTTTAACTTGGTATCAGAGTTTTTATTCCTGAGGCAATCTTAAGTGCATGCATGGGCTCTATGCACTCTTTCCAATACATATAAAAAAAATATCAAAATTTAGACTTCCGCATTATTCTCAAGTGATATCAGAGCCTCCTTTCCTAAGGGAACCCTAGTGCAACATGTGTGGGTGCACCCCATGTATCCATAGCAAATAAATCCACTCTCGACAATGCTCATTAGAGTGCCTCATCCTGTCTAAGTGCATGCATGGGCTCTATGTACTCGTTTCAATACATATAAAAAGAAAATATCGAAATTCAAACTTCCGCATTATTCTCAGGTTGCCTCAAGAAAGGAGGCTTTGATATCAACCTGAGAATAATGCGGAAGTTTGAATTTCGATATTTTCTTTTTATATGTATTGAAACGAGTACATAGAGCCCATGCATGCACTTAGACAGGAATGAGGCACTCTAATGAGCATTGTCGAGAGTGGATTTATTTTGCTATGGATACATGGGGTGCACCCACACATGTTGCACTAGGGTTCCCTTAGGAAAGGAGGCTCTGATATCAACTTGAGAATAATGCGGAAGTCTAAATTTTGATATTTTTTTTATATGTATTGGAAAGAGTGCATAGAGCCCATGCATGCACTTAAGATTGCCTCAGGAATAAAAACTCTGATACCAAGTTAAAGAATGTAAAGCAGAAGAGAGGAATTCTTGTATATTTTGATGTAAATAGGAAAGAGCACAAGGAGTTTATTTATAGGCTTTATTTAATGGTGATTTAAGGTAATAAGATAAACATAATACCAAATATAATCAATCAAAAATATGCAATATTAAAAGATATGCATTCATAGTCCCGACAAATATGTAGAATGAAGTGAATATCCTAAGATTGCTAACAAGAAGACATCTAAAATATCTCTAACAGTGGGAAAATTGTCCAAGAAGTCCTAACCTATTTTATGACAGTTAATTCAATCCCTAACTTTTCAATTATATCAATTGTAGTTCTAAACCTTTTGAAGGTTTGCTATTTAAATCTACACTTTCAATCTTGTCACATATTTCTAAACCTTTTGTAGCTTTGCCAATTTATTCATTACCCTACTGTTTGGATAATGGGCAAAAGGACCACATTGAGAAATTGTCAAAAAATTTATGATCAAATTGTCAAATCATTAAAGGCTTATGACTTTTTGGATAATTTTCCCAAAGAAAATTAGTCCAACATAACTTAAACCGACACTGACATGTAAATCGAATCCGAAATCAATACTTTCGGGAAATGTCAAAGGATATGTTGCTATTCCTAACTTGCGAGCGATACCCATTGGAGCAGGCTATCACAATCACAATGCATTTGCGGGAGAGAACAGTCGCGGCAGAGTTTCGAGCATCTCGAAGTCGCGCGATGTCGTTGGCACGAGAAGTTGCCGTTCAGGACCATGAATGGCAACTCGATAAAGGAGATTAGAGGCGATAACACATTGGTGGAGTGAAGCTCGTTGGGACAACGATGACATCGTGTTGTATCTTTGGCCGCAATTTCATTTACAGGCCAACCTTCGCAGATGAAGTGATCAAAGGAAGGTCGCAGATGTCAGTGTTCGTGTGCACCAGAAGGAAGGTTTGGTGGCCGGCTTTATCTTGCATACCTTGGAAGCTTCGAAAGTAGGTTTTGGAATCTAAAGTCCTTTGAGGAAAATGCAAATATGTTTGTGTTTCGGTTGGTGCAACTTCAAGGATTCGAGGCTTGATTTTAGGTCGAGAGACCAGGATTTCAAAGCAAAAGTGCTCCTTTCCTCGTCAAAGTTCCACTCCCCACGTCCGCAATCTACGGGGCGAGATGGTCATTTGCTTTTTATTTCCACCTTTCGACCGCACCAACTTCTTCATGAAGACTACTTACCCAGAAAAAGGAAGAAAAAAAAAAAAGGAAACTTCCTCATGAAGAGAGGAGAACCCTATGCATCGAGTGTTGGGAGAAGCATATCGGAAGAGCTAAAAATTATGTACGATGCTTACTTTATTGCCAAAAGTTTTGTCGGACCACTTAAATGCCAAATCTAAAAAAAAACGACGATTACTTAAGTACTTTCGATGAGAAATTTCGGCCAGACTGATTACGTGGCATTTATAATTAAAATTTTAATTTGAGTGATAATTTTTTTAAATAACTGACTTCACGTGGATTTTTAAAATTAAAAACAAGCTAAAAAATTAAATTAAAATGAAAATAATCTAAAAAAAGGCTGTGCTGTGTAACCCTCTATTTTGTATTTTTTTTGCTTATTTTAAATTTTTTTCTTACAATCTAATTAATTTTTTATTTTTTTGAATATTTTAATTTTTTAATTGCTGATTGGACCTTCGACGAGCCACGTCAGCTTAAAATATTAATAAAAAAATGCTACTTCGGATTTCCAGCAAAGAAAATTGGAATTAGCACTTAAATGATGCCTTTTTATTTTAAAAAATTGACACTTAATTGATGATTTCGAAATTTTTAGTACTAAAATGAGCCGTGTGCAATTTTTTACACTTCTGGCGTAATTCACTCTCGAGTGGTCTACAATTGATTCACCGAGAAACAAGCTACTAGGACTCAGGTGTTGATCTTTGAGAAACGATGTGGGTCGACGTACCAAGTCTTTGTTTATTCATTCGCCTTCGTCTCCCTTTAGAAGGAGTTACATCCTTAGACGGCCACATGGCTCCACTGCTAAAGCAAAGGATGATCACAGTCGACACCGGACAGTGATCACCATTGCAAGAAATCATGGCAATCATGAGAGAGAGAAAGAGAGAGTGAGAGAGAGATGTGGGACCTCACAAGACCGCAAGTCATGCGTTGATGGAAATGGTTGCAGTCAACTTCCTTTTTAAGCGAGTGGTTCTCTTGGCAACTCCTTTCATGGGGACCCTTCGACTCTCCAGGCGCTGTCTCATGGCCAAACCGATGAGACCCGAGCTCTTCTCGATCCTCCTCTTCTTCTGCATGCCCGTCTCACCACTTGGAGCGCTGCGAGTCCACGCACTTCGTGAACGACCTAGCGGAGGAAGAAGACAGCTCTTGGCTGGACGAGGAAGATGGAGTGGACATAGTCCAGACGAGGCACGATGCTCGGAAGCAGAGCTGCGACATGTCGACCGGGAAGTGGGTGCTGGACGCATCGTACCCTCTCTACGACTCCAACTGCCCTTACCTCAGCACCGCCGTGACTTGCCAGAGAAACGGACGGCCCGATTCGGATTACCAGAAGTGGAGGTGGAAGCCCCAAGCATGCTCCCTGCCAAGGTATCACTACCATCATCAAATCTCCGACAATATACTTTAATTTGGCATTCTTAAATGATGCAACTGTTTGATGCGGAAGCAAGAAAATATGCATGCTGCAATGCAACCGAATCACATTTCGTCATGTTTGATAATGTTAGGATGCCATTGATAAAATGAAGGAACTATGATTAACCATCAAGATTGCATGGCTGCCTATTTCACACTGGCCTTCTTCTCAGATTTTGCTGCACAGATGATGGTTATGATGCTATTCAAGACCTATACAATCCATTTTCCATACCTCCTTTCTGATAGAAAAGGGGAAAAAAAATAAAAAAAGACTCGGTAAAATTAGGAACTTGTCCTTGCTTTGCCTAAAGCCTTAATAGTTTCCTGGGTGTGTGAATTCGCAGGTTTGATGCACTGAAATTTCTGGCAAAGGTGAGGAGGAAGAGAATAATGCTGGTGGGCGATTCCATAATGAGGAATCAATGGGAGTCTCTTGTGTGCTTAGTGCAGGGCGTGATTCCGACTAGCCGGAAAACGGTCGTTTACAATGGCGCTTCCATGGCTTTTCATGCAATGGTAAGAACACTTCTAAGAGTCGGCTGAAACTGTGAGAGACATTCACATTTGGAAGTTGATTATTTCCCTCTTCCCAACCTCCTTTCTGTGATCATATTGGTATCAGCGCAAGCCACCGATCTCACAGTGAAGAGTCACAATGACCACGAACCAACTCATCGAATATAGCTCAAACTTGTTGCTTGAACATCATGTGTTTTATGTGTCTATTGATGGTTGGAACCAGAAAACTCAACGCCACTTGAATTTTTCTCAATGCGTGTATAACTAAGGCCATTTTTGGCAGGATTTTGAGGCATCCATAGAATTTTCCTGGGCTCCACTGCTGGTGGAGCTGAGCAAAGGGCCGCAAAACAAGAGAATCTTGCACTTGGATTTGATTGAAGAGAATGCCAAGTATTGGAGAGGAGTTGACGTCCTCGTGTTCGATTCCGCTCACTGGTGGACTCACTCGGACGAATGGAGTTCGTAAGATGAATGCCTGCCTCTTCCATTTTTTCCGTTTTAATCTTCCGAAGAATGAAAAGCGAAACATTCCTCTTTCTCGAAGACCATATCAGGAGCATCATTTTGTTGCCAATACGAGATGTTATCCTGCTGATTTTAGAATGTGGAACCATCCGATTCTAGGTGGGATTACTATATGGAGGGAAGATCCATGTTCAGGAACTTGAATCCAATGGTGGCTTATGAGAAAGGACTTACTACATGGGCAAATGGGTGGACTTGAACCTGGATCCTCAGAGAACCAGAGTCATTTTCAGAAGCATGTCACCTAGGCACAACAGGTACTTGCACTTGCTTTGAAGCTGTAAAATCTCCTAATTGAAGACTCCAAAATAAGGAACCTATCTGCTTATTCGTATCCTAATTCACAATAGCAGAGTTTTTGTCCTGAATCTTCCATCAAAGAAGATAGAGAGAGGCAGAGTTTAGATTTCGTTAGGAAAAGCATTGCTTGACCTTGTAATGTAGTAAAGCTAGGGTACAAAACGTAATATTACCATCTTGTTTATGATTAGAACCATCATTTTGACTTGTGTCCTTGTGTGGCTAGGGAAAATGGGTGGAAATGCTACAACCAGAAGCAACCTCTGGCATACTTCAGCCACCGGCATGTCCCTGAGCAGCTAGTCGTGCTACAACAAGTGGTGAGGAAGATGAGATTCCCCGTGTATTTGCAGGACATAACGGCAATGTCCGCACTGAGGAGAGACGGGCATCCCTCGGTGTACAGAAGAGCGATGAACCAGCAGGAGAGGCAGAACCCAAGAGGCTTCTCGTCCGATTGCAGCCACTGGTGCCTCCCGGGCGTGCCCGATACTTGGAACGAGATGCTGAATGCTTTACTCTAAGCGTTGGAAATCTAGTGCAAGTGTTTGTAGAAGAACTGCTTCTACAGTTGATGGCGTGTTTCTTTGTGTTTCGTCTATGTAAATTTGAATGTGACGGTCATCGTTGATGGATTTATCTATCGTGTTTGTTATGCGATTGCTGCTCTGCACCTACTTTGTCATGCTCATCTTCTTACAAGCAGATAATCTTTGCCTAGATGCACACGTCAGGTAAGGAGTGTATCATAGGGCATGTCGAAATCTAGATCGGAATCGCGCACAAATGGTGTTTCAGTCCTTGAATGAGACCTCAGCTGAACGAAAAAAAAAAATCGGGTATGCTAGTATTACGCAGACAAGTCTCCAGAGTCCTCATTAACGAGATATCAAAATCTCTGTTCAAGTTTGAAAAATGCCAACCACTCCTCTCTGGATGAATCATAAAAGAAGGCACAAATTAGGGATTAGGTGATCATCCTAGGAAAGTCTAGGAAAGTAGTTATGAATTGAAGCTTTACTTTTTCAATGTGGATGAGAGAGGTCCGTGGGAAAATGCTTTAGGGCATAGGATCCCACTATCGAGGTGACTAACTTGGACCACTAGAGATCAGAAGGAACATAACTAAAGAAGCAGAAGAGGTCTCTCAGCAATAGTGATCCATGTTCTTGTCATGATTCTCATCATTTGTCCACTAGGTGAGAGCAGGAATCAAGGGATGCGAGAGGCACATGCGTTGGTTTGCTTTTTCATTTTAGTAAAAGGAGACATGATGGCGTTGACGCGAATAGACATGAAGACTTTTGAGCACAGGCCTTCACAGTCGGAGTAACAAAATGAGTCCCACTCCAGTCTTTTTCCCACGTTCTCAATCATGTTTATTAATCATACCAACCGAAAGAAAAAGTCCACAGAAGAACTCGTGAAGTCATCAAGGGTGGGGAACAGTGATCAATCTATGATCATAATTGCGTTCGTTCCACATTGAGTCAAGACGCAGAGGGAAATGGGTAAATCCAAGAACTAGCGATGAATACCATTCGATCCCTTCATTTTATTGAAGGGATAATACTACAGCCCGATTGACTGATACGAGTAGAAAGCACAGTTGAACATGGCACCGTGGCTCGGGCTCACTTTTGGCCACTTTTCCCCCTCTTTCTCAGAGAAAGTGGAGCTGAACGCTACTCTCTCTTCTGTATACCTCTCCAAGTCGTATTAACAGTATATTATGGTCGACATGGTTGTCTTTTTCTACTTTTACAAACCAGCCATCACACTGCAATCCCAATGAATTTAAGCATTTTTTTTTCTTTGGGCAACTGAATTCAAGCAATGAATATAGCAGGATCAGTGCTTTGACAATAATAGCAGATAAGGTAACGTTGGTAGTAGGGAAAATTACTTATCTCCAGTCACTGGCCACAAATCTTGCTTACAGTATCACGTTTACTCGGCCAGTAGGCCATGGCAGTTAGCAAAAGATCAACCCAGTCTCCCCCCCTCGCCCAATTAAGTCAGCCGACTTAGTTTTTTCCTAATCAAGCCACTATCTTAACCTAATGATAAGAGAAATCAAAGAAATTATTACGAGCTCAGCGTATTTATATCAATTCACTTGTTAATGGTGTTGGTCAATGCATCTATTGACCAGATCATAAACACACTCAGGTCAAATTTCAGTAGCAGCAGCAGCAGCACCGTGCTTCAAGAAGAAAAATATGTGTCTGGTCAGAAGCTTTTAGGCATACTAGTGAGTAAAGGTGCTCCACCAACTACTTACTACACAATGGTTGCCTTTAAGGATGGATCCAACAATATGCCTAAGCAAATAATCCAAACAAGTGCAGGTTGAATCAACTGAGTGTGCTCGGTCACTAACTTGTTTAATGTAGAAAAGAATGTAGGACCTACCTTCCTTGACCCGCTAAATTGAGAAAACTTAGAAATGAACGAAGAAGGACAAAAAAGGACAAGAAGAATGATCCCAGCAATGAGAACAAAATCAAACCAATGTGCTACATGTCCACTAACTAGCTATTATTTTGGTAGATGTGGGAATTCCCATAAAAAGAGTGATAGAGCTGATAATAAACATGGAAAGATGTCAAAAGCATAAGAAGTGAAGTAGCGACATCCAAGCAACCAATATTCATCCTTTTTCTAGCTGAAAGAAATAGAATCCGCACAAGATGATGTGGATCAATTACCTCCTGGGAGAGAGAACGAACAAGGAAATATGGCGGTCACTCTATGGAGCACAAATGGCGCTTTAGAATTGACTCCACATTTCTATCTACTGCTCTCTCGTTCATAGGTTCATGGCAGAAAAGTTTACCACATCTCGTCCAAAGGTCCAGATTGAACTTGACACTAATGAAATGTATATTTGTTGAGCCAAGACAACAGAGTTTATACTAGAAGAATGGTTACATTGTGCTTCCATCAAAATTTCTTGGTCCAGTTGTTAGTAACTATCAATATCTGTTTCTGGCCTTCGAAGGTAGTATCGCAAGCAATTAACTAGCACCTGCAATTTCAGAATGGTAATGTGAACCCTGTGATACAAATGACAGACTTAATAGACAGTGTTTGTATACAAGGTGCTCAGAATGGTAGTCAAAATATTGATCCTACATGGTATGCAACATAAATATTTGTAGTTGAATAATGGTTTTGATAAGATTAAAATCTCGTGAGTAATTAAAGACCAAGAACAGTACTAGAACTAGGAATTGCATAGGTCTATATTATGTTCACAAACACTAATATTTCAAACTGAACGATTTTACTTTTTAACCTGTACAAAAATAATATAAATTTAGCCCATGAGATAGGTTTAAATAAGTTCAGGATACTAATATCTCAAACTAAACAATTTTCTTTATTTTATTGTAACCATACAAATTTATATAAAATTTAGCCCGTGAGATCGGATGAATCAATTCCATGATTTCATCAATTAGGAGGAACATATAAATTATCTTATGGATCCTCGTTAGGTTTCAGATCCAAAACTCTAGCAGCTTTCAGCTTTTCAAGATTCAACAAATATCACTGAGGATATTTTTGTACTTACTTGGTGTGCCTATCCACCAGATGAGTTAGAAGGGCACACTAGAAAATGTCGTGTAGTTGGTTGGTGTTACTGTTCGGTTGTTGGATGAAATTAAGAAGGCATACATAAATTTATTAGTTGGGTATTGGCTTCTATGCCTAGCTCTCTTTTGTACTCTTGAAAGGAGATTACTGAATAAGCACTTTCAATTGTCTTACTTTAGTCTTAACTCATAGGATTTTAGGATCCTACAATCCAGAGTAGGTATTTAATCCAACATCTACTGAACCCCAATCGCTACATTTGACATAAGTCCAACAGATATGTGAGCACACAGTTTATGAAATGCTATGAATGCAAGATTTTTTGGAGTCTTCACCAATTACCTGAGATAATGAGCTATTCAGGGCCGCTCCTCCATAGCTCACATAAAATTTATCGTTTCGCCACCAACCCCTGCAAGATGAGAAATGCCTTTTAAGTGGGACCAAAGTAATCAAACACTTGAACATGCATGGATCTGCAAACAGAAGCGAGACGGAAACAGGCTAAAATTTGTCATACTTGTGTATCTATCTCTGCCGATTCACGTCAATATTATGTCAGCAAGATTTTTTATGATGTCTACAAGCAATCCGGTCGATCCTGCTGTCTCCACATAAGGCAAGCTGGTCCAAAGCAGGATTTATTTGCATAAGCAATCTATTAATCGCATCTCTTTAATAATTATGTAATGGTTACTTACCAAAAACCCAGGTAACCTATATCTGGCAATACAAAGATGATCTGATGGAAAATGCATACCTTCTCTTTGGTCCATCTCCTTCACGTGAATGCGAGTAGCAATGTCAACATCAAGGTTACAATAAAAGAATGCCACTCATTACAGATCACTCTACAGCAAAAGTGCAAAATTTCTATCAGTTGATGTAGAAAGTCTTAGTTAATCTTCCCGGTCTGAACATTAAGCAGCCAAACTACTAGATGCCTAAACAGGAAGTACAACAAAGAAGTAAATGACATCCCTTTCATGCCAAAATAGAAAGAGGAAGTGGGACCTTTGAAATAGATTTTGTCATGGCGGAAATATTCAAACAATTATTTCTAGGCGCGGGGAGATTTAATTGGCCTAAAAACAGAGAATCGCATCGCTTTTTTTTCCTCTTCCTGCCGTCTGAACATCTAAACTTTTGCAAACTATTAGTTCCAAGGGGACAATGCAACATCATCAACATCAACATCACCTTTATCCCAAACCAGAGGTCGGCGATCAATGAATCTGAACAGAAAAGCATAAAATATACTAAAATAAAAGCAAAAACAGGGATACAAATATAAAAACATATAGGGAAAAAGGACTAAACGGGACAATTCGGACATAAGAAATCCGCCTCTCCACAATGCGAATAGCTTTTCTCCACTCCGTCCTATGACAAACCGTACGCCAATCTATTTCCCACTTCATTAAATCTTATTTTACTACATTCCCCCAAGTAAGTTGCGGCCGACGTCTTCCTTTCTTCATGTCATGCTCTTGATAACAAACTTCTATTCTTACCTACCAAGGCATCTATGTTCTCTCATCTTCTCTGCCAAGGGGACAATGTAAGTCTTGATGAATTTCATTCCACATGTAAAAAGTATCAGCTTCCAATAGATTTATGTGAAAGTTTAAAACTGTTAGATGACTGCATGATTTGCTACTTATGCTCTCTCGCTCAAGGCTAACTTTTGATGCATGGCCTGCCATTACAGAGAAATTACGTGTGGACCAAGATATGGTTCAGTTGTAAGATCATCCAAGCACATCTTTCCTAATGCAGTCATACAAGGTGCAGAAGCAACAGTTAACCATAAGAACGCGTATGGTAAGGGTAAATAAGAGTAAGAACCTACGAAGGAAAAACTGACTCAGCATGTCCAACTGATGATATCAGCATCATTGGAATGTGAAATATTTAAAGACCTCAAAATTACCTACAGACCATTCCCAGGTGCAAACCTAAGCAGTCTAAACTACAAGCAGGATTCCTAACAAAATCTAGGTCGAAACCAAGTGGACCAACCAAACTGAAGCAAGAATAGTTTCACACGACCGGTAATCAGTCTATGTTGCTTAGATCTAACGTGTTCTTCTAGTAGTGTTTTAGATAGTTCAACACACACACACACACACACACATATACACACACACAATGGACAGCGAGAGAAAATGAGGTTCATGTTTCCATGAAAGAGGGAAAAAAGAGGAGGGGGGGGAGGAAGTCTATGGGAAGCAGGCTGCAAGGCGGAGCGAATCCGAAAAGATTGCCTCAGTTCGGATTGTTCGACACAGGGATAAAGTAGAAAACATTTTTAACTCCTATGTCTATCCGCCAAATATTATCCAAATATTATCAGCCATTTCACATAGATTTTAAAACCATGCATCCATACCTTTTACTATGACTCCTAAAAAGCTTGGGAATCTTCACTAATCCTCTGCCTCTCCCCCACAACCACCCCCCACCCAAAAAAAAAAAAAAGGAAGTAGAAAACCAAAAGAGAAGAATGAATGATCTGGATCCACCACATTGAAAAAAATAAAAAAAAAAAGACTCTTTCCTGCTTCTTCTCTCCAGAATATTTTCTTCTTCTGTGATCATCTCCTACTAATAGCATATTATAGTGTGTTCACAATGCTGGCTTAGCAATGGTGCCAAACTTATTAACTTCCTCTGTATGGTAAAAGGAAATGAATAGGTTATGCACCGATGATGAGACAAAAGTCTGTACGGAGGAAATCGATGGAAAATGATTATGCCAAAAAGAATAATGGCCTCTCACAAAAATTTGACACATGCTCAACAGGAAATTATCAAAACAAGTGTGCCCCCCAGCACTTACAAAAGAGACATTCTTTATACCTTCACAGAATAGGCTAATCCTCTCCTGTGTTTAAGCATACCACATTACTTGTTGATAGGGTTTGGAGTAGCCTTATATACACAAAACTCCCTCAACCTAAAAGATTAAGTTTATGGATGGGACTTTCTATCACTAGGAATGAGCAAACAAGTGCCAAAGTACAATTGACAAAAACCAAAAAAATCAAACTCGCAGAAATCTAAAAAGAACATCACCTTCTTCTCTGGAGCTTGTATTCCAAATGCCTCACCCAATGCAAGTTGTGCACTGGACTCCTACAGGTAAAATAGCAAGGGTAAGAGCAAATTCACAACCAGAATTAATATCCACTAGGAAATATTTCTATGATACTCTCACCAAAGAAAGTTCACTAAACACTATAGAGCAAGAATCTAAACTCATACTGGATGATACTTCAAAAGATTGTTGATAATTGTAAGGCGGATCCTCTCCAACAGTTCAGGATCCTCAACTTTGCGGCCAGTGTCCCTGAAAAACAAATGAGATAAATGACTGCTTACCCCTTTATATTCCTTTCGATAAGTCACTGTTTCCCAAAATATGATATTTAAATTGACCTATCTTTGCATGGACAAAGGAAGAAAACATTCGAAAGATAAGGACAGCTAAAATTTGAGTGTTTAATAGAAAAATAGTGCCCGTTTGGTTGAAGATGCAAAAAATTTGTTCTAAATCACATTTCACTGTGATAATAGGTCACGGCAAATGTCTGGTAATATCATCCAAACAATTTCCAGCAAAAACAGGTGATCTGTTTTGCAAACTACAAACAGAAAACAATTTCTTGTGTTTTCAGTATTTCATTCAAATGACAACAAGAAGGTTTGATACAACCAAAATACAACTTCTCATGATTTTGACATATACCAAGCATGCTCCCAATTTTTCATTCCTATTGAGAATTTTCATTCTAACTTGCCGAACCAATTATCAAGAAGATAATAAATGAAAAACAATAATGCACTCATATTTTTGAAATATACATAAACAATGCACTCTAGATTTTCTACAAATGAAATCATTAAAGCATGGATCATAGAGGAGGCAAAAAAAAAAAATTATGTCAAAAGTACATCAAGAGTTGTTGGTAGAGATGAAATCTCTTACAGTCTTGTGATGTGGAATTTTGTTTGCTTGGCAGCTCCCTCTGTGGTAACAATTCCCTTCGATACATCCAATCCTAAATCCTTCAATGCTCTCATCTGTCAACATAAATCATCAGTCTAATCTCATCAGAATACACACAAGGAAGCAAAACGCTGCCCAGATGCCTATGCCATTACGAACTCTTCAGGTAAATTTATTCCAGTACTCAGTAGATGTACTCAAACCATTTCCAACTTTAAGAACCTACAAATTTACATTTTCAAGAATACAATTCAAAGGAAAACAGTCAACTTAGATGATCCAATAATCAAATACTTTTGTCTGTAAATAATACATATTTGATTCTATCCATGAATCGATTTTCTTCCCTATGAGTTCTAGTCTCAATAAGAATTTGAGTTCTTACTGTTTGTTCATATGTTATGATATGAATCAATTTGTTATGTATGGCTGATGAGATTCCCAGTGCTACCCAAGATACAAGAGACTATGCTCACAAGTTTAGGCTTCATAGTCCAGCTTAAATCTAGAGGGTCAAAGGCACTCAAGAGAAAATTTTGAATGATTTGGTTCCTAAAACAAATTATTAAAATGGCAAACCAACTCAATCTGGGAATGGGGAATAACACAGAAAAAGCCCAAATTAGACCAATTTAGCCACAACGTAATAGTAATGGAATAGTAAGCATCATTCTTCTCTTTCATACTCCTCGTTTTTGGGCAAACAGGATGCACACAATTTTGACAGACAAACAGAGATCCATTCACCCAAAAGAGTGGGGGAAAAAGAGAGAATTGTTGCTGGAAAGAGCATTGGCAGCACATGCAAGCAGCTGAAGCACCCCATAACTTAAAAAAGAGCAGCCTTACAGCAGTGAAGCTTATGCAGAACTGCAAACAGTTCACCAGAAAGAGAAACAAAGAAGGGGCAAAACTTGGATGCCCGGCATTAAACAAGAAGCGGCACATTTCTTGCTGCAAAGCAAAAGATTTCTACACATGCCCCAAAATTTGCCATTGGCATTTGGATTCAATTTTCAGTTCAGAAAACAAATCTTTAAATTCATGTTCCATACCTGAATTCACTGACTATGTTTGATTGACAATATTTTACTTCTCTACACTGCAACGATATTTACCAAGGGTTGGGCAAATTGATACAGCAGCCACCAAGGACGAGAATAATTAAGTACAAAAGAAAAACTGGAAAACTCTGTCACCTCCTAATGAGTGGGTGCTTAAGAATTACCATGCTCAGCATGAAGCTTATGACTAGTTTCCAAGACCAATACACATGAAACTCAAACCAACATCACTGCTGCTTCTAGGAAAGATTTGGCAATAAAATCTTTATAAAAAGCCACTTCACCGTGTCAATAAGAGCCCCGAGGCGATCCCCAAAGCTGAGTTGCACTACAGTTGCATCTGAATCTGCATTTTGATCAATCAGCACCACTGGCATGGGAACATAATCAGCAGGCTCATCCGACTGCAGAAAAAGTTGCACTTGTGTCATGTCATCAGAACAGATACTTGGGACTTTTTGTACTCTCTACCAACTAAAAATTGACACTCAGAAGAACAATGTAAAAATCCCAATATTGCATTACTGAGATTCCTATCAAAGAAAACCCCTGAACAAGTAAAGGACTATTTAATGACGGAACATTTATTTGTACTTCATCTGGATAATAGGGAATGAATATATGAAAGAACTGATAAGTGCAGTATATGATTTTCGTGAAGTTGTGGAAACAACCACAGCATAATACAAGCTTCTCCATCTCACAACAGGATAACGTAAGCAGAAGACACAAGTTGGAGAAAATAGTTGGTGAACAGAAAAGACAATAAACGTCAACATGCCTTCAATATGTCAAACCAAGCTCCAGATTTACACTATATAAAGAAAAGTTGGTCCTATCCAGACATTGATTTTCAACATCACCATTGAAAGATGCTTGCAGATTGCACCAATTAACAATGGAAGAGCAAATGGCCATGATGAAGGCCTTCACTACTCAACAAAGACGGGAAAAACACTGGTTTAATTGCCAGTGAAGCTCTATTAGCAAGTAATTGAAGTAAATTTAGAACGAAGGCCAGTTCTCCACAAAACTATATGACAAAATTAAAGGATCCAATAGGCACCAAAATCGAGTATAGAGATAGACAACTGTGTTGTCTTCGTTCAAATGTCCAAGACATTGGTAAAACATACGAGTTACTTACCATTGAGGTGACGTGCACAGCTGTGCCATTAGTAGAAGCATGAACAATGTTTCTGCATAATAATCCAAATGAATATGGAGAATAAATAAGCAGAAAAAAATGCGTGCAACAACAACCAACTACTCAATGCTTCTCTGGAAAAATAAAAGCCGTCTATATCAGCCTTTGTGCGCATTAATGATCTCACACACAGAGAGAAACTGTAGAATCGTTCTATCCTTGTTTTAGATAGGTGTAGTCAAAACATTTCTCAAAGATGCCAGAGAGAACAATAGATTAAGAGTTCAGGCAACCGTTTGATCACAATTTTCTCGACGCGATGATTATCACAGATGCTCATACAAAACGAGCGATTAGACAAAACGATAAAGGAGAAATCAATCAGATTTTCTTCGTCAAACTATATTCCACCACGCAGGCATCAACACTCCCGATCAGATTCTAGACAATCAGTCAAGGTCATCGGCCACAAAGTACTCCAAATCCAGGAAAAGAAAAACAGAAGAACTACCGAGGAGGTCCTTGCAGCCGCAGATTCACATCTCAATCTAGTCCCAATCAGTTTCTAAGCGGAAAAAAATGGCACAAAAGCGACGAAAACTCGTTGCTCACCTCTCTCGCCAGAATCCGATGCTGAGCTGGAGGAGTTTGCAGTCGAGCGGATGATCTAGATAAGTCCGGAGAGACGGACATGGAACAGCGAGGTGATCGGAGAAAGCTCTCGAACGACAGAGAGCGAGTGAAGACGAAGAAGAAGAGGAGAAGAAGGCGAGCGATGAAGCCATGGAAGAAGCTCCGGAAGTTTCTGGGGTCCGTAACGCGAAGAAATGGAGAGACTGAGAGTGGGACGGACGATCGGGGAGATATTTATGGAGGAGACGATGGCAAGGAATCGGAGCAGACCTTTTGGTAATTTTGGAGGAGACTCGAGGGCTGAACGGGGTTTTCAGACGTCTCCGTGGACCCGCGCGAGGTGTTATTGTTAATGATTACGGGTGGGGTATCGCGTCGCTTTGGTGGGACCTACTTTGAGGCTCTCGCCACGTCAGCCAAGCAGATGCGTTCCGAGTTTACCCATGCTCACCCTATTTTTAAACATTAAAGAGGGACCAAAAAAAAAAAAAGAGAAAGGACACATTACAAAAAAAATCACCATTATTATTTATTACTTCTATTCAGATGTGGTAATTTACCAGATTTTACCCCGTCATCGACCTCCGGTCACCCGATGGAAATCGGTATTTTCGTCGAGATATAGACAAAAAAAAATGCTAATTGATTAGCAAGGATTAGGGGTGAGCAACTTGGACCACCCGAACCGGGACCGGTGGTCCGGTTCCTGATTCTATAGAGGTCTGGTCCCATTCCTGGTTCCTAAAACTGAGACCGGTGATCGGGCGATCCGGTTCTCGATTCCTAGTTCTTAAGATCGGACCAATCCTTTTTTTTAATTTTTTTTTCTAATTTGATTTGTAAATCTCTTTTGACTTCTTGAGCCTCTTATTTTTTGCTACTAGGAAGTCATTTTATATAAACGTTGAAGTTATATAATGTTATGGATTTCAACAATTAGAGAATAATTTGGGTTACTTTTTTTTTATTCGGTCCGGTCCGGTCCATTTGTCGGTCCGGTCCGATCCGGTTCTCGGGATGATCGGTTCGGTTCCCGGTTCCAACAAATTGGGAACCGGGATCACTGGTCCAATTTTCAGTTCTTGAGAGGAATTGGATCGGATCGGGAACTGATCACCCCTTGCAGGGATCAATGTATATACAAACATAATTGGAAAATGCTACAAAAAGTGATTTTTGGATGGGTAACCCCATGTTTAAGTTGCACCAAATCTGGTCCATTAATGTAATCTCTTGTCCTGATATCAAGGCAAATCCCTATATTTGTCTTCCAGATGCCGGAGGTCAACATCTGGCATGGGCACTGGGCAGGGAGTGAACGGTCAAAAACTGATGACCTAACCAATAATGCTAACCATTTGATTTTTTTTTTAAAAGAGTCATATTCAATGCCAAAAAAGAGAAGTGCGTATGGATTTCATAGCAAAGCAAAACGATACAGAACAAAAACCCAGAATAGAGAAAACTACAAAATAAAGCCAGATCTAGAAAAAAATGAGGTTCAACAGAGCGCACACTCGCTCGACAGGAACGGATCTATGAAGCAAAACAATGGATGGCCGGTCTCGTTTCTTCTTCAACGGCGAGCGCACTTCGGAAATCTTTAATTTTCTTTACACCTAAATTTTTTTTTCTACAAATTTTTCCTTGTGAAAATTACTAATAAAGTCTTAAATCTATTGTATGAATACCAATTTAGTCTTGAACTTTTCAATTTGACCAATTTAATCCTGAACCTTTTGACGGTTCACTAACGTAGCCTTCCAACCAATTTGGATCAACAACCACTAACGTGGACAATTTTTCAATTTTTATAAAACTTTTCAATTTTTATAAAACTTCTCCGAATTTTTTTTCTTAATCCTTGTTTTTCTTGCTTTTTTCTTTTTCTTTTACTGGTAAAAATTATCCACTTCGGTGCGACTCATATTGAAGAGCAGAACATCCGAGTCAACGATTATCAACTAAAATTGGTCAAAATGATTATATTAACAAATGGTCAATAGATTTAAAAATGAATCGATCAAATTAAAAAGTTTTTAAGGCTCAATTGGCATATATGCGATAAATTTTCTTTTGCAAGCTATCCCAATTTTTGGTTTTTAGTTCCCTCGTGCTTGCATTTCTTATTTAGTTAGTGTTACAATGCATCTATGTCACTTTCAAGTCCTAAAATCTATTAACGAAAAATGCAATTGACCGATCGTCCGTCCCACTCTCAGTCTCTCCATTTCTTCGCGTTACGGACCCCAGAAACTTCCGGAGCTTCTTCCATGGCTTCATCGCTCGCCTTCTTCTCCTCTTCTTCTTCGTCTTCACTCGCTCTCTGTCGTTCGAGAGCTTTCTCCGATCACCTCGCTGTTCCATGTCCGTCTCTCCGGACTTATCTAGATCATCCGCTCGACTGCAAACTCCTCCAGCTCAGCATCGGATTCTGGCGAGAGAGGTGAGCAACGAGTTTTCGTCGCTTTTGTGCCATTTTTTTCCGCTTAGAAACTGATTGGGACTAGATTGAGATGTGAATCTGCGGCTGCAAGGACCTCCTCGGTAGTTCTTCTGTTTTTCTTTTCCTGGATTTGGAGTACTTTGTGGCCGATGACCTTGACTGATTGTCTAGAATCTGATCGGGAGTGTTGATGCCTGCGTGGTGGAATATAGTTTGACGAAGAAAATCTGATTGATTTCTCCTTTATCGTTTTGTCTAATCGCTCGTTTTGTATGAGCATCTGTGATAATCATCGCGTCGAGAAAATTGTGATCAAACGGTTGCCTGAACTCTTAATCTATTGTTCTCTCTGGCATCTTTGAGAAATGTTTTGACTACACCTATCTAAAACAAGGATAGAACGATTCTACAGTTTCTCTCTGTGTGTGAGATCATTAATGCGCACAAAGGCTGATATAGACGGCTTTTATTTTTCCAGAGAAGCATTGAGTAGTTGGTTGTTGTTGCACGCATTTTTTTCTGCTTATTTATTCTCCATATTCATTTGGATTATTATGCAGAAACATTGTTCATGCTTCTACTAATGGCACAGCTGTGCACGTCACCTCAATGGTAAGTAACTCGTATGTTTTACCAATGTCTTGGACATTTGAACGAAGACAACACAGTTGTCTATCTCTATACTCGATTTTGGTGCCTATTGGATCCTTTAATTTTGTCATATAGTTTTGTGGAGAACTGGCCTTCGTTCTAAATTTACTTCAATTACTTGCTAATAGAGCTTCACTGGCAATTAAACCAGTGTTTTTCCCGTCTTTGTTGAGTAGTGAAGGCCTTCATCATGGCCATTTGCTCTTCCATTGTTAATTGGTGCAATCTGCAAGCATCTTTCAATGGTGATGTTGAAAATCAATGTCTGGATAGGACCAACTTTTCTTTATATAGTGTAAATCTGGAGCTTGGTTTGACATATTGAAGGCATGTTGACGTTTATTGTCTTTTCTGTTCACCAACTATTTTCTCCAACTTGTGTCTTCTGCTTACGTTATCCTGTTGTGAGATGGAGAAGCTTGTATTATGCTGTGGTTGTTTCCACAACTTCACGAAAATCATATACTGCACTTATCAGTTCTTTCATATATTCATTCCCTATTATCCAGATGAAGTACAAATAAATGTTCCGTCATTAAATAGTCCTTTACTTGTTCAGGGGTTTCTTTGATAGGAATCTCAGTAATGCAATATTGGGATTTTTACATTGTTCTTCTGAGTGTCAATTTTTAGTTGGTAGAGAGTACAAAAAGTCCCAAGTATCTGTTCTGATGACATGACACAAGTGCAACTTTTTCTGCAGTCGGATGAGCCTGCTGATTATGTTCCCATGCCAGTGGTGCTGATTGATCAAAATGCAGATTCAGATGCAACTGTAGTGCAACTCAGCTTTGGGGATCGCCTCGGGGCTCTTATTGACACGGTGAAGTGGCTTTTTATAAAGATTTTATTGCCAAATCTTTCCTAGAAGCAGCAGTGATGTTGGTTTGAGTTTCATGTGTATTGGTCTTGGAAACTAGTCATAAGCTTCATGCTGAGCATGGTAATTCTTAAGCACCCACTCATTAGGAGGTGACAGAGTTTTCCAGTTTTTCTTTTGTACTTAATTATTCTCGTCCTTGGTGGCTGCTGTATCAATTTGCCCAACCCTTGGTAAATATCGTTGCAGTGTAGAGAAGTAAAATATTGTCAATCAAACATAGTCAGTGAATTCAGGTATGGAACATGAATTTAAAGATTTGTTTTCTGAACTGAAAATTGAATCCAAATGCCAATGGCAAATTTTGGGGCATGTGTAGAAATCTTTTGCTTTGCAGCAAGAAATGTGCCGCTTCTTGTTTAATGCCGGGCATCCAAGTTTTGCCCCTTCTTTGTTTCTCTTTCTGGTGAACTGTTTGCAGTTCTGCATAAGCTTCACTGCTGTAAGGCTGCTCTTTTTTAAGTTATGGGGTGCTTCAGCTGCTTGCATGTGCTGCCAATGCTCTTTCCAGCAACAATTCTCTCTTTTTTCCCCCACTCTTTTGGGTGAATGGATCTCTGTTTGTCTGTCAAAATTGTGTGCATCCTGTTTGCCCAAAAACGAGGAGTATGAAAGAGAAGAATGATGCTTACTATTCCATTACTATTACGTTGTGGCTAAATTGGTCTAATTTGGGCTTTTTCTGTGTTATTCCCCATTCCCAGATTGAGTTGGTTTGCCATTTTAATAATTTGTTTTAGGAACCAAATCATTCAAAATTTCTCTTGAGTGCCTTTGACCCTCTAGATTTAAGCTGGACTATGAAGCCTAAACTTGTGAGCATAGTCTCTTGTATCTTGGGTAGCACTGGGAATCTCATCAGCCATACATAACAAATTGATTCATATCATAACATATGAACAAACAGTAAGAACTCAAATTCTTATTGAGACTAGAACTCATAGGGAAGAAATCGATTCATGGATAGAATCAAATATGTATTATTTACAGACAAAAGTATTTGATTATTGGATCATCTAAGTTGACTGTTTTCCTTTGAATTGTATTCTTGAAAATGTAAATTTGTAGGTTCTTAAAGTTGGAAATGGTTTGAGTACATCTACTGAGTACTGGAATAAATTTACCTGAAGAGTTCGTAATGGCATAGGCATCTGGGCAGCGTTTTGCTTCCTTGTGTGTATTCTGATGAGATTAGACTGATGATTTATGTTGACAGATGAGAGCATTGAAGGATTTAGGATTGGATGTATCGAAGGGAATTGTTACCACAGAGGGAGCTGCCAAGCAAACAAAATTCCACATCACAAGACTGTAAGAGATTTCATCTCTACCAACAACTCTTGATGTACTTTTGACATAATTTTTTTTTTTTTGCCTCCTCTATGATCCATGCTTTAATGATTTCATTTGTAGAAAATCTAGAGTGCATTGTTTATGTATATTTCAAAAATATGAGTGCATTATTGTTTTTCATTTATTATCTTCTTGATAATTGGTTCGGCAAGTTAGAATGAAAATTCTCAATAGGAATGAAAAATTGGGAGCATGCTTGGTATATGTCAAAATCATGAGAAGTTGTATTTTGGTTGTATCAAACCTTCTTGTTGTCATTTGAATGAAATACTGAAAACACAAGAAATTGTTTTCTGTTTGTAGTTTGCAAACAGATCACCTGTTTTTGCTGGAAATTGTTTGGATGATATTACCAGACATTTGCCGTGACCTATTATCACAGTGAAATGTGATTTAGAACAAATTTTTTGCATCTTCAACCAAACGGGCACTATTTTTCTATTAAACACTCAAATTTTAGCTGTCCTTATCTTTCGAATGTTTTCTTCCTTTGTCCATGCAAAGATAGGTCAATTTAAATATCATATTTTGGGAAACAGTGACTTATCGAAAGGAATATAAAGGGGTAAGCAGTCATTTATCTCATTTGTTTTTCAGGGACACTGGCCGCAAAGTTGAGGATCCTGAACTGTTGGAGAGGATCCGCCTTACAATTATCAACAATCTTTTGAAGTATCATCCAGTATGAGTTTAGATTCTTGCTCTATAGTGTTTAGTGAACTTTCTTTGGTGAGAGTATCATAGAAATATTTCCTAGTGGATATTAATTCTGGTTGTGAATTTGCTCTTACCCTTGCTATTTTACCTGTAGGAGTCCAGTGCACAACTTGCATTGGGTGAGGCATTTGGAATACAAGCTCCAGAGAAGAAGGTGATGTTCTTTTTAGATTTCTGCGAGTTTGATTTTTTTGGTTTTTGTCAATTGTACTTTGGCAACTTGTTTGCTCATTTCCTAGTGATGAAGTCCCATCCTAAACTT
>JAGVVM010006087.1:0-17272 GCA_019149425.1 Psidium friedrichsthalianum
TTTTAAGTTGACCGAAAATGTTTCCCATGTCATTTTCAATGAGTTCGACAAATTAATTCTTGAAAACTACTTTCATTTAATCAAACATACTTAGAGACTCTGTTTGTTTTGTGAAGAATGGATGGATTGGAAAATTCCTAAAAAACGATAGCTTATTTTGCTTGAAATAATTAGCTAATAAAAAATATTTTCACAATCGACTATAATTAAATATATTCATAGATGATGTAAATATCTTTCAATTATTCATTTTTATTAGCTATAAAAGTTATTATATTTAGGAAATAATTTTTCACGATATAAGCGGAGGGTAAATAAAAGAAACCGATAAAAATTTACTGATATTTTTGCACGTTCAATATAATGATCGCACATGATTAAAATCCATCTGCACCCGAAGCGGCGCAAAGGCGGTCGCGTCTTCTTCCTCCTCCGTCTTCTTCTGCTCTCCGCGGAGGATGTTAAACGGCAAGCCCAAGTTCCCTCGCGAGCCCCTCGCGGCCATGGCCGCCTCTCTCGCGTCTCAGAACCAGCTCATCGACTCGCTCACCTCCCACATCTCTCTCTACACCTCCCGTTCCCCTCCCCGAGCCCTAGCTACCCCCTCCGATCCTCGATCCTCAAATGGCTCTCCTCCCTCGGCGCCCACCAACGCCGATCGCACATGACCGTTGTCGATCGCGGATTCGTACAGATCCTAATCCGGATGCTCGGCTACCTCCGCACCCGTGGCCACGGCTCCTTCATCCTGCTACCCGACCTCCCGGAGGGCGATCTCCCCGGCGTCTGCTATAAGAAGTCGCGCGGGCTTCTGTCTCGCGTTGCCGAATCGAACCGTTCGGAGGATCCATTTTCGACTCGGTGCTGTTTTTCAGCTCGAAAGAAGGGGAGAGTGTTGAGGGATGTTCGGTTTCGGTGAATTGTCTCGACTCTGTTACTGTTAGCGAAGGATTCGTGGAAAATGTGGATTCATTTGTGGAAGCGATGGATAAGTGTCGAATGGAGGGTTTTTAAGGGGCGAAGAGAGTGAATTGGTGTAGATTGGGTGGAATTACGTTGGTTGAAGGCTAAGGGATATTACACCCTCGAGGCTTTTGTGGCAAATAGGTTGGAGGTGGCATTGAGGCTGGCTTGGCTGAATTGTAATAGTGGTAAAAAGAGAGGGGTGAAGCTCAAAGAGAAGTTGGCGATGGCTAGTGTTGCAGCCAATGTGTTTTGGAGGAAGAAGGGTTGTGTTGACTGGTGGTCGAATTTGGATGCGGAAGTGAGGCAAAAGGCCTTAACTTCAGTATTCGGGAAGTCCGCAAAAGCCTTGGTATACACTTCAGGAACTTTCCTATATAGTTTCTTATTAAAAATTCAAACAAAGTTTTGAACTGATCCAGTTGGTTGTTGTCTTCCCTTATATGGACACTTTATGATGGATGGATGTAGTTTTGACTCTTTGAGATTGCATGCTAGTTTTCACTCCACAACAATTGTTTTCAATTGCCCACTATTAGGCATCTTGGTTGCTTGAAGTTCCGAAGATGGTATGGTCTAGTTTCTGACCAAATCTCTTTTCAGGCTCTGAAGATTCTGACAGAGGTAAAAAGTGCCTCGAAAGACAGGCTTTGGGCTTTCTCTCTGGAACCGCATCCATCACTGAAGTACAATGAGAATGTGTCTTTGCAAAGAGCGGCACCAGAACGTGCATCCGACGTAGAGTTTGGTTCAATGATTATGCATGACTCTATTTCTCAGGGACATTCTTCTTTTGCCAATGTCTTCAATTGTTTGCTTGTGCTTCGAGATGCCATTACATTAAAATCGTGTCTGGAAAGTGACTTTGATGGAGGGAAAGTATTTTTAGCTCCCTGAACGCTATTGGTACTATTTCTGATTGTATGCTAGCAAAACTGCGGGCATTGCTTGTGATTCTTTATCTTGAGTGCACGAAACTTGAACTTCTAGGAGAGGGAAGTTCTAATTCATTGCCTAATAAGTCCAAGGAAAAGCCAGGGGCATCGGGTCATAAAAAGAAGGGGAGGCCGGGTAATTTAAAGAGACTGAATTCTACTGGTACTCCCCAAAGGATCATCAGCTGACTAACAAATCTTGCAAGGTAATATATCCTTCATTTAAATTTGCTGCCAGTTATGTTGATGATCCCCACAAATTTATTGACGATTTTTTGCAAATAATTTATTAGGCTGATAATTTGTCATCGGCTAATACTGAGAAGTCAGCAGGCAAGATGCCTGTGGTTCTTCAGGGGAATGAGTGTCAGTTGGAGGGTCATCGTCGATAGTCAAAATGGTTGTAATGTTTTTTCTTGTTCAAATGAAGTTCAAGTCTTCCGATTTTAACATTCTATAACTGGTAGCATTTGGTCAGGAATCTGCCAAAGGGATTGTTGCTGAAAAAATCCAGACATCTGCTCGAAGGAACAAGAAAGCAAAACGTAAAACAGAAATTCTGTCCCAGAAATTTCGAAGGAACATGTAAATAATGAGAGGTCTTCCATTGGTGCTTGCTCTATTTCTAGTACCTCTCCAGACAAGGCTTCGAAGTTGCTCGAGGGCATTGATAATTCAACTACCTTCGATGTGCAAATCATAATTTTAGCAGAGACTACATCCATGGTTCAGATTCGTGTTCTAGCAGTTCGAAATGTGGACCTGTGGAGAAGAGGGGCAGGCCTTCAAAAGAGATAAAGAAGACTCCTCTACAAGTTCTGCTGTTAATTTGGGTTTTGGCAGTTTAGAAAGTTCAGGAACTTCAGATACTGCAGTTGAAATCCTGTTTTTCCTTCTGTATCAAAAACACCAAATGGAAAATTAAGTTGTAAAAATGTATCTCTCAATTGTTTCCCTGAGTGTGTCCCAATCAATGGAGAAACTGCCATTCAGAAAACTGTTGGCATAATTCAAGCTGATGCGAAGTCGGGTGTTTCCAACAAGCAGAGAACTGTCTGTGATTTGAAAGAGGACTCCACGAGGGAGTGGAGGAAAGGAGATTCCAATCAACCTGTACATATTACTTCTTTGGAGTGGCTTTCACACGAGTGGCCCAATGCAGCTAGCACTTACTTTCCGTCAGCTAACTCACATATACCACCTGCCACCGATAGGTTACATCTTGATGCTGGTCATAATTGCACAATCACTTCTGCCGACCTTTTCTATCAGTGGTACATCAGACAAGAAATCCTGCAATTGAAAGTGGGTGTAAACAGATGCTAACAGGACCAGTACCCATGAGTTCAGATTGGCCCCCAGTGGTACGAAATGCTTGTGGAGTAACAGCATCCTTGACCTGTAGTTATGATTCTGGATTCATCTCAAGACGTTACCATCAGGGTTTCACTACTAACAGTGGGCAGCATAATTCAATGGCAAACATCAACGAAAAGAAAAACTCTGCTGATTTTGTGGACATACCTGATTTGTCAAATACGCAGGAACTTGTTGATGAGTATGACAGCCACTGGATATCAGAAGAAGAATTTGAGGTTTGTGGAGTGTCAGGGTTGGATTATAATCAGTACTTTGGTGGTGGTGTGATGTACTGGAATCCTTCTGATCATCCTGGGACTGGTTTCTCACGGCCTCCATCCCTCAGTTCTGATGACAGCTTCTGGACTTGGCAAGAAGCAGAGATGAATCGGCAGTTGATGATATGGTTGCATTCTCTTCTTCATACAGTACAAATGGTTTGGCGTCACCTACTGCTGCTTCATTTTGTTCTCCATTTGATCCTCTAGTTTCTGGACATCAGGCTCTTGGATATGTCCTATCGGGGAATGATGTACCTGGTCAGGCACTGCATTCTTCATCACCCGTAACAGACAAAAAAGGAGAGGACGAGGCTTCTGGATCTTCAGCCAGGTCACCGGGTGATCTGGAGGGAAAGACTGGGGACCCTCTTCCCTATCCTGGTTTAAGACCAATTATCATTCCTAATATGTCAAGGGAAAGACTAATCAAGAGTCCTCGTGTTCCTCCAAATAGGCGGGAACAGCCTTGTATAAAACGGCCACCATCGCCTGTTGTTCTTTGTGTACCAAGGGCACCACGTCCGCCTCCACCATCAACTGCGGGAGAATCCAGAAAACACAGGGGCTTTCCAACTGTTAGATCTGGTAGTTCCAGTCCAAGGCACTGGGGTATGAGGGGCTGGTATAATGATATGGGAACTCTGAGGAAAGTTCTCTGCACATTGATGGTACTGAAGTCGTTTTGCCTTCTTGGAGGAATAATAATCTTTCAGCTCGTCCAGTCATCCAGCCTCTACCTGGACGTTTGCTGCAAGACCATCTTATTGCAATTTCCCATCTAGCTTGTGATCAGGAACATGTAAGTACATATACTTGACTGTGCTTCTTCCTTTGTTTTTGGTTTTGTACTGCCCATGGTGATTGGTGGTTGGTGTTATGTAACAGCCAGATGTCGCCTTCCCTCTGGAACCACCGGAAGTAGAGAGTGGACCTTCTTGGACGGCATCTCTTTCTTTGATGCATAGCCTTCTTCACGATGAAATCGACTCATTCTGGAAACAGGTAGGAAAGTGAAGCGGGAGTTTTTTCCTTTCATTGCTGAGCTTGTCTCTTTAAAGCTTCTTAAGATATCCTTTCCCATAAAGTATGAAAAATTTAATTGGATGGTGCTTTGACTCTTCATTTAAATCTGCTGGCTGTAGGTTGCTGCAGAGAATTTATACAGGAAGCCTTATATCAATTGGGCTGTTAGGCGTGTCACACGGTCTCTCCAGGTTCTTTGGCCCAGGTCGCGGGCGAATATCTTTGGTTCAAATGCAACAGGGTTGTCGCTTCCCTCAAGTGATGTGGACCTCGTTGTCTGCCTTCCCCCTGTTAGGAACCTGGTATGAATAGGTTTGTATGATTTTATGTTGCAATATGTGGTGATCTGTAATTCTTAAGTTGCAAATTTATGCAAATCTATATTTAGGAACCGATAAAAGAAGCTGGGATCTTGGAGGGGCGTAATGGTATTAAAGAGACATGCCTTCAGGTACATCTGTCCTTTGAAGTTTTCTCGTCTCGTTTCCAAATTGTATTTTGGCAGAGAAAATAGAACAAATACTACTTAAGAGACATACATATCTTTACTCTTTTATCTACATTGCAAATATTCCACCTCACAATTCGGGGTTTGTCCAAACCTATAGAATAATTTCTCTCTAACTAATACTTTAAGCCTTTTGGGTTGGAACTTCTAAAATGGTATTAGAGTCAAGTCTCAGTTCTTCACGACTCATTTAATAATTGGGTTACTATATGGTTCTGGATTGTCTTCTTCTCTGTTCAATAATTTGACTCGACGTTAGTCCGGTTCGCACGTGAGTTTAGTTAGAAGTATCCCAAGTATCACATATTGCTTGACTTGATGTTCGTCTAGTTCGCATGTGAGAGTGTGGTTAAAAGTATACCATTTTCACTTGATAGCGGGTGTTTGTCCGGACATTATACATATTTAGCCTCTTTACCAGAAATGTACTTCCGTCATCATGAGGTCGAGAATTTATTACTCTCTGTTTTCTTTTTATATTTTATAATTTGGGAAGAATTTCTTTAGCGAGGGTACTTTTTATGTTTCAATTTGCTATTATGTGTACAAGCTCATTGCATGAATTGAATGCACTACTGTTCCTGTGTTCTTCCTTGAGATGATGCCTTTACGTTTGGGTCTGTTTGGTGTTGCTGTTGGTTTGCTGTGTTGTAGTGCAAGCATTTTGCAACACGTTTCTAGCGACACCTTGAAGCAGGTGGACAATTTCCTGGAAGCATTCATTGGGTACTTAGCTATGATGAGTTAGCCAAACACCATACATTAGTCGAAGCAACATTTGACAGCTGATGCTGCCGCCTCTAAAGCTAAAACAAATAGCCAAATAGTTTTAGATTTATTTTGTTAATGCTAATTTGTTTGTACAAAGCAATTTCTATTATTGCATCTTTATTAAAGTGTACAATTTACCATTGCATTATACGTGAGGACTCATATTGTGCCAATGCCTGTTTCAGCATGCTGCTAGGTATCTTGCCAATCAGGACTGGGTTAAAAGTGATTCCCTTAAAATTGTGGAAAATACTGCTGTAAGGCCATTCATACTTTTCTGTTTTCACTTCTCCTCTGCCTTCTCTTTTCCTATATCCTCATAGTACTACGTTTTTGTTAGATTCCTATTATAATGCTAGTGGTGGAAGTTCCACAAGATCTGGTTTCATCCAGTGCTTCTAGTGTACAATCACCTAAGGAAGAACCAAGTCACAATGTTCATGAGTTATCCAATCTAGCACATGCTCATTCAGACGTGCAAGAAGACTCTGCCCCACAAATGTGCTCCCAGACAAACTATAATTGTATGGATAGTTCAAAATCAGTTCGTCTCGACATCAGCTTCAAGTCTGCTTCACACACAGGACTTCAGACAACGGAGCTGGTAATTAGTTTTTTCGGTTACAGAGATATAGCTTCACTTCAGGCGTTTGGAGGATTACTGGAATCCAAGGGAAATTTATTTATGGCTTTTGTGAAGTTATTTTGTTGGAAATAGCTCAACTTAATTGTTGACACCAATGTCATTGACCGTTTCTTTGAAAGCTTGCAGAGAACAAATTTGTTTTCCTGGTTAAGGGTGTTATCAGAATTGTCTGGTCGTTGACAAAAGTCAAGCTAAAT
Source organism: Psidium friedrichsthalianum (assembly GCA_019149425.1). Classification (NCBI taxonomy): domain Eukaryota; kingdom Viridiplantae; phylum Streptophyta; class Magnoliopsida; order Myrtales; family Myrtaceae; genus Psidium; species Psidium friedrichsthalianum. Next base: position 6,684 of record JAGVVM010006087.1, read on the forward strand.
ATTAAGGAAATGAATGAAACCAGTAGCTAATCTAGTGTTTGTCATCTGGTGTTAGGCTTGTCCTCTTGTATTAGCTGAACTTTGATAAGTCACTGATTTGTCCAATAAAAGGTAAGTTGTTATGTTATAGCTTCAAGGAAAAGAATATACTTTGGAAAAATTTATTATGAAGGAGGTTCATTTGTATGAGCTGGAGATGCATTGAAAAAAATATTTATTAACTTTGTTTGGCTCAGCCCTAATTTTTTTAATTATTTGAAGATCTTGGTTTTCTGATCCTTCAATTTGCACTATGTGGGGCTGCAAAAAATTTGATGTCATTGTTATAGGATAACAAATGGAATCTCATTGTTACAGCATAACAAATGGAATCTTGAGAAGTCATTATATCCAATGCTGTTGGCATTGTGTACATAGATTTGCATTAGTTGCTAATGCAACAAACATCAAATGTGCTTATGCCTTGATATAAATGACTTTCATGTGTATATATGAAGGCTTCACTGCTTTTAACATTTTTGGGATAGACAGACTACTAATTTCAGAATGCTCTATTTTCACCTTTCTTACCCTGAAAATTTGGTTCTTGGTATCTTAATATGCAGGTAAAGGAGCTGACTGAACAATTTCCAGCTGCCACACCGCTTGCTTTGGTGCTAAAACAATTTCTGGCAGATCGCAGCCTGGATCAGCCTTATTCTGGTGGTTTGAGCTCATATTGTCTGGTGAGTTGTGCTATACTATGTCTAGTTTTGTTCAACACATCTCAATAATGAAACTTAATATGGTTGATCAATATGGTTGGCTGAAACTTACTTGGGGGAAGGTAGTAAAACAAGATTTAATGAAGTGGGAAATTGATTGGCGTACAGTCTGTCTTAGGACAGAGTGGAGGAAAGCTATTCGCATTGTAAAGGGGGGGATTTCCTATGTTCCAGATTGTCCTGTTTAGTCTCCCCCCACCCCCCTCTTTTTTTTTTGTATCATTGTCTTTGCTTTTATTTTAGTATATTTTATGCTTTTCTATTCGGGTTCATCGACCGCCGACCCCAACTTGTTTGGGATAGAGGTGATGCTGATGTTGATGTTGATGAATCTCTTTATAACAAGAGATTTTGAAGACTGTCTTATGTATGTTAGCTTTGAATATTGGTTAGTGCATTTATTAAAACAACTCAGCAGGTTTCTTTGATTGAAGCTATCATGAAAATTGTTCACCCTTAGGGAGTGTTTATTTGTTTTCATTTCAGCTCCTGATGCAGACTTTGGTCTAATCATATAGCCTTTTAATGGAAGCTAAACCTTCAAAAAATTTATCTCCTTGAGAAAATGGGACCTATTGTGCATCTAGTTCTTGGGCCTGCGGAGAGATTGTAATATTCTCAGACCTTGAGATGTGTTGTAGGGAATCTCACTGAACTAGAATCTCACTGAACTAGAAATGGAAGATATTGATGACAGAATGCTGGGAGATTAGCTTTGTTTTTCCTTTCTTTTCCCTTCTTTATTGAAGTGTAGGGGAATGGAAAGTTCTAGAAAGTCAAAATTCGTTTTTCACTTGGCACCTTAACTTCTGGCTGATTGATCTGTAATCTGAACTCTTCTGGGGAATGTGGATTAAATTAAAGTAAACTATGAGTTGTGTGATATTAATTTATCTTGTCACCTAATTTAGGAGCTTTCATGTGTCTCTACATGAGGAATTGGTTCAGGACTTCTCCTAATTTTTCTTATATTCATACTTAACAATATCTGCATGAGAGGCTGATATTGGATTGTCTTCCCGTCTAATATGTAGCTGAAGTTGTGATTTCTTCTGGATTTTGCAAATGAACTTCATGCCTTTGGAGCTGCATTAGTTATTTTGTTTATTAGAAACAATATTAGATGCGATGATTGGAAATTACTTCAGGCATCTTTGTCCAATGAATTTTTTGACAGCAGATAACTTCTCGTGCAGTGATTAGCTTGTTTCCACCCTTGTCCACACTTGTTTTTGTGATATAGACAGGGAAGAGAGTAGAGTCTATCTCTGTCTCTGTATCTGTCTGTCTCTGCCTCCAAGTGTGCATCCTCTTGTGCTTTTGCGTCTCATGTCCATTCTCTCCTTGGTTGTATACTCTTTCTGGGGGCTTTGATGGTTATTTTCACTGACATGCTTCCACAAATTGCATGCTTGAGGATTTCTTGCACACACTACTTTTCAATTCGATTGAGCGTGCACTTAAGATGGAAATGTTATTGTGTATTCATAGAATCTGTTGCAAGATCTGTCAAAGAGTAATCTGGCTTTGAGCTTAGACTTCTCCTGCTGAATCAGGTTTAGTTATAAAAAGAATTAACCAATCAAGAATTTTGATTTAATTGGCGTGTCTGAAACTATCTATGTATGAAGCTGTAATCTCTACTGAAGTTGACAATGGAACATTCAGAACCAGGATACTTATTCAGATTATTTTGGGTAGCTGAAAACTTAGAAGAAAATTTCAAAATAGACCCTACTTCATTGTTTCTGGAGCAACTACAGATGTGTTACCAGTATGATGGATCTTTTGTCTCTACTTATGAAATGAGAAAATATGATAGTTTATGATGTCATATCGGTTTTCTTAATTAATTTGGGATGAAGTATGAGGCACTTTTGAGTTTTTGTATAACATTAGAAATCCCTGATTGACTCGCACTCACATGTCTCGTGACCAAATGACCAGCTATTATGATTTCTTCTGCCGTGTTGATTCTTCCATCCTTCTGCAGGTGCTACTAATTACACGTTTCTTCAACACGAGCATCACCGTGGCCGATCAATCAACCAGGTAAGACTTTGGTTTTTCAATGCATTAATTTTCACCTTTTGTATATCAAGCGATGATATTGTATGAGACGCAGTAAAGCCATAGTGCATATTGTCAGAGATTCTTCTTCCCCTTGTTTTTCCTTTTCTATTTGTGCTTCTTGCATGGCTACTATACTCCATATAGTAGCCCAAATTTAAGCCGCCTTTTTTCCTTTGATTGATTCATTTTTTTTTTCTCTTTGTAACTGTTGAAAAAGGAAGGTGCTACTTTAATTGGTAGGTAGAGGTCTGCTGCTTATGTAGTCTAGCTAATTTGAATTTTATGTTGTCCAGCTTTTAACCTCTTGTTCATTTGAGAACTGTTTTGCTATGTGACTCCAACTGTCATTCTAAGCAGTTGCAAGTAGATAAAATCTTACTGACAAAACTTATGCAACTGTATCTTTAATGTGATTTTTGCATTGCATAATTTAAGATTTTTAAGCGCTATCACAGCCTTACTTGTCGTTGGACCTGAAGCATGAATGTTACCTGGCATTTATATTTGGCACTGCTTGTAGTTGTATACTCGATGGATGTTTAAATTCTACATTGTCCGGGAAAGCTTGGATAATGTCAACACAGCAAGCAGCAGCAGATTAATTGATTGATATTAACGTGATACAAATGCATTTATCCCTTATGATCCACCCATTTGAGAGTACATCTTTACTTGGGCACATTAGATTGCGGCGGATTCTAGTGAACTGAAATTCGATCAGTAGTATTCTGGTCAGTAGCTTACCAAGGCTGTAAGGTAATGTCATAGATGTCATAACCGAGGGTATCAGATGGCCTATTTTGAACTTTCCTTTGTCTCACTTATTGCTTTTGTGGGAAAAATAAGGAATTTGAGGCATAGATCTCGTTGGACAACAATTTCCCCCAAAAACATAAGCTGTTGGTATCTGGTTCATAATGTATGTGAAAACACGTACCTTAATACACTCCTCCTTGTGCATATGTGGGTCTGACTTGTGAAATATAGGACATGGACATTATCAGTTTAAATGTTAAACTGAGGAGCAAACGCACCATAACAGGAATCACGGAGGATATCCGGTACCATTTTAGACTACAGGTTTATGCAGCCAAGGAATGGGTCCGCAGTGTCTGTCAGGACTCAGGCATATTTCTTAACAGATGCTCTGAAATTCTTATCTTGTTGTATACTTGCTACAGGACAAATGGCTGGATACTTGATATTTGTTGTCTACTGCCTGTTGTGTAAAAGGTTACGAATGTTTTGATACTTCCTGCATGTGTTGACTCGTAATAAGCTTGGCCAAGATACTTGCCTACTAATTGCTGCATGGAAGGTGTTAATATATCAACCTCATCATTTTTGGAATATGATTTGCTTTAATAGTTGGTGTGATATGCTTACCATGCTGATTGATTAACAAACTTTTGCATGATTGCATTAGAATACTCTATGCTATTGTAGAAATTCTTATGAGTATATTTATTGCCAGCATTTCACAATTGATGTAAGAGGCACTTTTTGTGTTCTATGGATCTGTGGTGTCATAAAATGTTTAGGCCTTGCTGCAATTTGTGTAATACGTTTATCACTTGATATTTGTAGCTCTACGGTATACTAATTGCCTTATTGTGGTCTGATTGTTTGTGGCAGATTGAGTCGTAGTGGAGTATTTTATCTTGCTTGTTTTATGTGAAGACCTTACTTTAACTGCAGTCATTTATTTGTTGCAGAATTTTGGAAGCCTTCTTATGGATTTTCTTTACTTTTTTGGGTGAGTCAAAGCTAGACCTTTTCTTTCCTTATTTACATGGTTTCAAATTATTCATCATCATTGACTACGTCTAGTATGTTAGTTTAGAATGTTCATCAAGTTTGGCAGCAGTTATTGACAGGAATTTAATTTACTTATTCAGGAACGTGTTTGATCCTCGCGAAATGCGTGTGTCTGTTCGGGGAAGTGTTTATATCTAAAGAGGGAAGAGGTTACAGGTGACATCTGCTTCCTATTTATTTTAATTGACTGTGTATAGAAATGTGCATGATGGATGACATCTCTAAGATACACCTTTGATGAAATATCTTGCCTTCTGCAGCATTTGATCCTATTCACATAGACGATCCACTTTTTCCTACGAACAACGTGGGGAGAAACTGCTTCCGCATCCATCAGTGCATCAAGGTATGTGTCAGTGGATTTTAATCATCTGTGGCATCTTGGCACAGATTCAATCATCTGGTGGGCATCTTGGCACAGATAAAATGTACCTAACACATTACGTATTAGTAAAGCTCTAATAACATGTTGCGTAAAGTGGCTATTAGATTACTCTTAAAGAAATTAGAACTACTAAGTGCTTACCTTTATTCATCATTGTAGTATATCTTTCGCTTTTCTTGTCATTAAAAATACATCTATGAGAGGCAGCTAGGGTATGCCAACCTATACAGAAAGTCACCTACATGATAAGGAATCTAAATGGTCAATGATAGCATTTACACCAAGACTTGTGTTAGCTCTGATCTAAAACTTCAAAGTAAAATGCCAAGAATCCATAATTTGTACAAAATGGCTCACAAAATTGTTGAGAATTTCTCCCATTTCTCCAAATCAGCCAAAAATTGGCTTGAAGGATCAAGCAAATCATTTCTCCTTTCTCTGCTAGAATAAAATTCCTAACCAAGCTCTTAGCTCTTTTTGCATCGACAATGGGCTGACTCACTGAAGCTTCTCCTAGAACATTTATACGCTTTAAGCTTTAACAGTCCCAAAGTAATGCTCTTCTTCTCTGCTTGAAGTTTCTATGACAACTTGTCAGAGCTATAGTAGTAAATGTAAATCACTCGGGGTTAGATGTTTTCTCAGGAAACGAGTGTGCGGATAGATCCATCTTGGGATGAGTTTCACTTATTACAGATCTTGAGAGAGAGACTACTTGTATTATGAATAAAAGGCACATTGTATGAGTGAAAAATAAACTGATAGATAATAGTTTACAAACATGTGATTGAAACATGATCGGCCTAGAAACAAGGACATGTGATTGAAATTCTTGGCATGACAAGGGTGATTTTCAACGTGATGGTCTTCTTCATTGTAGTGTGACAATTGTCTTCCCTTTCTTGGTATCTTGCCATTGCCAGACTCTTTCATCATAAAGAACCTTTTGATGCTCTCATTACACCTTCTCTTTTAGCATCCATGGTTGAGTAACCCTGATTGGAGGATGCAATCAAAGAGGAGCCTAATGGGAGAGGCCATGTAATGACCCTTTGAGATATTTGATTTCTTAGTTAAACAGTATGCAAAATGCAATGAATTTTTGAAGACAATTATGGAGAAGGAGAAAAGGGTGATACTCTTATGAGTTTGAAATAGGTGAAAAGAGGCGGGCCACCATGGTGTGCCTATGTCTAAATGGTTAGAGAAATAATGTTACCCTAAATAATATTGTTGTTGCTAATCTTACTATTCTAAATGTTGGTCATGATGTATGTTGGTTAATCTATGCATGTTTACAAGTTGCCGTGCAAAAGTTTAAGCTATTTGGTGTTGGGAGATTAAATGCATATGGGGCCATTATGTACCTTGTGAGAAAGTGCGGGAAAAAGATGAACAAGAATTCACAAACGGGATGAATTATTAAATTGAGCACCGAAAAATTGAAAGTTGGGCTCTAATGTCGTGTTTGAATTTCAATACGGAAGTCTTAGTAATCCATTGAATGTAGACTACACTATATAAGGCCATTATAAACCTTGGAAACAAGCAATGTGGGAGAACTTTAACATGAACTGCCTTTGCCAGGTGACTGATTTTATTTTAGTAGCAAATGCAACCCATCAAACTGTTAGGATGATTTGACCAAAAAATAAATAAATGTTAGGATGACCACATGTCCCTCGGCTACTTACCCAAACCCAACCAAAGAAACTGGAGAAGCACTTAAATGCACATCCTAAGTTATGTAAAAGAGTTACTGAAGTTCTAACAATGGCTCATATCTAATTATATATTTTGCCAGACAAATCTATATTTCCTTCCGAAATTTGTAGGCAAGGTACCAGCCTCTAAGAAAGGATAAGTCAAATGAATGGAGGCGCCTTATCAGTGCTCAATCCTTTGATATTATCATGTTCGCATTTTTGTCCAAAGATTGTTCATTTAGAGATTGTGAAGAATGGGGGTGAGGAAAGGTAAAACAGACTGATTAGTGAGTGAAATTTCTGAGAATGTCGAACTGGAAGATTTGTTCAAAGTACTCAAACAGCGGACTCAAATAAGTCTATAGGACTGAATAGTTACTATGAACCTAAGATTGTGGAGAGTTTATGATGCTATTTTGGCTCTGATGCTTAGTATTTTGTACTGGTGGTAACAAAGGAGAGGGATATGTATAAGAACTTTTTATACTCTGTCCTAGCATATGCTTGGAATTTTCCTTGTCGACAATTTCTTGTGCAGGTGGGAGGATTTATCCTTTAATGTTATCTTTTCCATTTTTAATTGATCTATTAATCATGTGCTTGTGACCTTAAACATAACTTAGGCTTGTATTAGCATCTCAAAAGTGTGATGATAATTGAGGAGGAATTTTTATTTACATGTACTGTATGTTTATATTTATATATTTATTTATTTATTTTTGAGGTACCCATGTTTTCGCTTTTATTTTAGTATATTTTAAGCTTTTCGCTTCGGGTTCATCGACCGCCGACCCCAACTGGTTTGGGATAAAGGCGATGTTGACGTTGATGTTGATGATGTTGATGTCACTTGACGCAGGCGTTTGCAGAAGCATATTCTGCTCTGAAGCAGGAACTTACTTGCATCCAAAACAATGGGGATGCATGTTCACGGCCACCATACAGGCTGCTTCCCAAAATCATTCCAAGCATGGATCCATCATGAGGTTTCTACAGTATGAGAACTCTCATATTCGGGTGGCATTGGTCAACTGGTATAGTACAAGTGCCAAATGTAGTGGTTTCTATTTGACACATTGGCGTGCATGTTTTGAGAAGGGTTAATTGCCCAGGGGGTTGGTCTGTTGAACGGAGAACAAACATCCATATGCATGTCCATGGCCAGACCTCACCTGGGGGCTGCGGAATGTGGGACAAGGTGACATTGCAGTTTGGACGCTTATGCCCGTACACTAGAAAGAAACCCTTCTAAAAGTTTTTGGTTGCTCCATAAACTCTGCCTGGGTTTTTCCTTGGGGTTTGAAATGGCCGTATTCCTGCAACTTCCCATGTGGGTGACATGAGAAGATACATGTTGGCATTGCTATCAGGAAGCATGCACACGGCAAATTGGTAAGGGAAAATCTGGGCCCTGCAAGGGGACCTTTCTGAAAGCCATTGCTTGTTGCATCAGTTTTTCTTGAGGTGCTTCATCATTATTGCAGTGCAAAAGAGTTTTATGACTGACCTTGTGTTTGATGAATTTGCCAGAATATATGTTAGCTCTCAAGTTACACCGCATAGCTGGAAAGCAATAGCTGAAGGGCAGGGATCTGGGCGGGAACTCTTATGTCTGTGGTCCTATGGGCAGGATGGTGAGTTTCCTGCTACAATGACTGAGAGATAACTCCTGAACTTGCTATTTTCTTTAACTCGTTGACGGATGAAATAGCCCATCTAGCAATTGAGAAGTCTATTCAATTGGCAAGCATGGGATGGTGCAGACTACAAATTCTTCTGTTCAACGTTATCTATTTTCTGATGCAAAACAGTGCACCGCACTAAGATATATATTAGCATACTAAGGACCACAACTCGTCGAAATAATATCTATGAGTAGGCCCATAAAATAGCTTTGCTTACGGTAGCATATAATTAGAATTATGGCTTCGTGATGTCATAGAAGGCTTTGGGAATGAACAGTCTTCAGTGTATATGTGGTGTTAGGAATTTCTTTCAATTATTCATGCACTTTCAAGTAAGATGCAAGAGGGAGATCCCAATGTGCCTTCGTTCATGTTTGCATAGCTTCAGGAAATGTTTACCTGACTGTTTAAATGCATTCTTTCTAGGTTGCATTTGTTAAACGAAGAAAATTATCTAATAGGAATTTTGGAGCTACTCCGCTCTTTGTCAATCAACTGTTCTGAGATAATTCTGATAGTAGAAACCGCATTTGTATTTTTCAGACGCTAGAAGAGGACGAGAAGCTGCCTTTTCTGGAAGAAGTCACCGTTGTAGATGCTCAATACCTTGGTTTGGTCACGCTTTGCTGCAAGTGAAATTTATGGAGCCTATCAGTTCACGTCTATGTGCCACACATCTGGGATCTGTAGTTGTCCTGTAGACTTTTAAAGGACTGCTTTCACTAATGCACTTTTTTGGAGACGTGCTGCGTCTTTAACCAGTCAGTTATCGAAACTAGTACTCTTTGGACAGTGACTACAAGGACCGGCGCTTGATCCACTACATGAAAGTCATACGTTGCAGCCCAAGATTGCATATGGATTACTTCATTCTGTCGATAGTTAAGTCGATTTGTGTTTGTGTAGGTATGTGCATCGTAGAATTACACTAGATGATCAACAACATGCCCAAAAGCCGATAGTAAACTTGGTAAAAAAACGACTATCTAAGCTTTGGCAATTCATATTCACGTGCAATAATCGAATTTTCGTTTGTCGTGTCGTTAAGAAACGCGGTATTTTTCGTCAACATCAACATTATCTTTATCCCAAACTAGTTGAGGTCGGCAGTCGATGAACTCGAAGTGAAAAGCTTAAATCGTGAAGCTACCGAAATGTGTAAATTTCTGCGTCACTTTCAGGCGCATTCAATTTATAGGGGCAGAAGTAACATTTCCCGGGGGGCTGATGAACTTTATGATGGGTGCTCACATTGGGCCGACTTCTCCACCTGCGCGTTCCCTCGGTTCGAGCACATAGACGTCCTTTTTCTAATTGCCGGTGTTGGGGCTGGGTGCGTCGTTTCTTTATACCTGGTGAAAACTAGGGACTATTTTTTCACGATCGGTTGCAGACTTGCATTAATGAATGTAACGTTCTCGAAGCATTACAAATTGACCACCTGTTGCAGTATTTATTTGCAATAGCAACTTTGGTAACGTAACCCGTTTAACAGCTATTATAGCATGGCCGTTATAACTTTTCTTAAAAAAAAAAAAAAAAAGTCATACGCCCACTATATGGGTGTCAATTTAGACCTAAAATTTTCAGTTTTGTCAACCTAGTATTAAACATTTAAATTCTTTGGCTCTTGCCGAGTGATTTGTGAGCCTTGAAGACCTTTGTAGGCCACATTGAAAAAAAGAAAATGAGAAATGAAAAAAATTGTTCGCGTTGGCACCAATAGTGTCATGTAGAAAGGTGGTTGTCAAAATCACCGTTTTTTAGCCAACATTGATCAAGAGGGCTATAAAAACTTAAGATTGAATTAGCATTTCTAAAATAGATTTATGATTTTTTTTTTGGTAATTAATAAATATTCCTTCCAAGCTCCCTCTTCCCCCCCACCCCCCCGGGGACGCTACCAATTATATAGGTTACTATTATCATGGACAATTCCAGACCCAAAAAAGGAAAAAAGTTTCATGTATACGATCGACGACAATGACAACAATTATTACAGGAACAGCTTTATTTCATTATTGGAGTCGAACTGGCTGTCAAACTCACTCCCATCATGGCAGGAATGGATCAAACACACGAAGTGAACCTCGTCACTCTCTTGCTAACACCACTAGTTGTTTTCCGACATTGCGGCCATTGAAGAGTCTAACCAAAG
>JAGVVM010006088.1:0-15891 GCA_019149425.1 Psidium friedrichsthalianum
TATTTTCCATTTGCTTTTTGTAAACGGATTAACATTAGCAAGCGTGCTTGCACAGAGGCATTTGTTAAACAACCAAATTAACCTGAAAGGTTTATAAGTTTTTTCGGTACTCCAATTATACTCGTGTTTTGGGAACGAATGGAAGTGACACCTGGATGCTTTCTAATAAAATAATACCGTAACAAGTGTCTTGAGGCGACTCGTTAATATACAAATTTCACTATTTTATCATGAGTTTGGTAAGTAAAAAAAAAAAAAGAAGGTGACTACGTTGTGGCGCACATAAACAAGAATGCATGTATCAGCAAACATTTAGTGGGAAACCCATCTAACAATCCCTAAATTAATACACTTTTTAAATTCAGTTCTAAAACATTTTAATTTGCTAATTTAGGTCCATACCTTTTTCACCAGTTTTTACAAATTGAATCCACCGTCAATTTTGATCGGAAATCGCTGACATGGACGCAAACATAGGTTTATAACTATTCTGAATATTTTACCGCCATGCAACGGAGGACATGTTCTTTACTAGCACATGCCAATCTGACGAAAAGCGAACAACTTGAGCTACACGTTTGTTTACTTCCGCTGTTTTATATGAAGTAAGTGTAACAGCCGAATAGTCTCATTAATTGTTGGGGACTGAAGATTGTTACGTAAAGAAGGTGGTGTGCGATAGACCACATCGAAATCCCACAATGCCGCAGTCATTTGTTCGTGAACCTTTTATTTCGTACTAGGAGCGTGTCTTGTTTTTTCAACGTGCTACATAAGTTTCGTCGGGAATCGACTGTGTTGTACTATTATATATTGTTATCGTATAGTGAGGATCCATGATCGTTGATTGGTCAGTAAATGCAAAATTAGAATAGCGCGCGCATAACTTTGGCCGTCAGACATACGTCTCAGGACAGATTTAAAGTCCATTTGAATGTATGGAGATTACGGCACGATCAGTAACTTAGTCCCCTGGACTGCCTCAGCGTACTCATAAAAGGAAATTTTTCGTCAAGACCATCATTTTCTTTTCTTTTCTTTTGCTTTTTCTGGGGAGGGGGGGGGGGGTTGGTTCACTTCAGAACAAATGAATTTAATTAAGCCAACGTTTTCCAAACATAAGGACTCATGGAAGAGCATCAAGAAGACGAAGTAAATCTCAAAAGAAGTTGGGACGAGCTATCCATTAAAAGGAAGAGCAGACCGTCTCTGGGTTTTATTGTCAACTTTTGTTACGATGGTTAAGGTTCCGTTTCCGGTCGGATTTCTGTCTATCTTAACTACGTACCATGCCTAGAACAACGTCAAATAGGCCCAGAAACGAAGGGCTCATACCGTAATTGCTGTTAGGAGAATGGATTGCCTGGGAGAACACTTTAGAACACAAAATCTAATACAAAAAAACAAATTTGTTTCTCAAATAAAAGAACACTTTTTTTAGGATCACGTCTCAAAGATGGACTTCTAACCTCTCCCACTACACTTTTTTTAGGAAATTAATTTTGGATGATGACCGTATTTAAAAACAAAAATTTTATGTATGATGGAAGGAAACTTTCTCGCACCCTAAATGGAGAAAACATGACCCTTTATGAGAAAAATGTGATAGACCAAGTTAAAGAAACAAGGAGATGGCAATACACCCGACTTGGTTCGGCGAATTTTCAGCTCAATAACTGAAAGTAGGAGTGATCGGTTCCCGGTCCGGTCCGGTTCCCCTCAAGAACCGGGAATCGGACCGGTGGTCCCGGTTTGTCGGAACCGGGTCTCGGTTTGTCGGAACCGGGAACCGGACCGACAATTCCGGAACCGGACCGGACCGGACCGGATCGGATCCGATCGAAAAAAATATAACCAAAATTATTCTCTAATTGTTGAAATTAATAACGTTATAGAACTTCAATATCTATATAAAATGACTTCCCAATAAAAAAAAATAAGAGGCCCAAGGAGCTGAAAGAGATTCACAGACCGAATTAGGAAAAAAAAAATTTTAAAAAAGGACCGGTCCGGTCCGGGCGGTCCTGTCCGGTCCTAGAAACCGGGAATCGGAAACCGGACCGCCTGGTCACCCGTTCCAATTTTAGAAATCGGGAACCGGACCGGACCTCTATAGAACCGGGAACCGGACCACCGGTCCCGGTCCGGTCCGGTCCGGGCGGTCCCGGTTCGGGTGAGCCAAGTTGATCACCCCTAACTGAAAGCACCTGCTGCGTACCAAAGTGCCCTAGGTCAGAGCCATCTACACATGCTTGAACTCAACGATTACGAGGCTTGGGATGTGCAGCAGCCATGAGATAGCCGGATCTCTGTGCTCGTGCTCTGAATTATTGGGGGAAAAAAAAGTCGACGGAGATAGAATGAGAGGTGGTCAAGCGCGGAATGTAGGAGCATGGGAACATTCAGTCCGGATAATGTCCCCCCATATGTCACTCACTCTTGATTTACTTGGGCTTTTGTTACTATACCCGGCCTTATTTGAAACTGTTGGAGTAATTAAATATTAAATCACACCTTCATCCAACAGCTTAAGTTTTTAGAACAGTTAGCAGTGGTCTCACAAAATATCACACGGTATCAAAGCAGGAGATCCCGAGTTCAAATCTTTCCAGGCCTCTATTTGTCTTCTCAATGATAATTTCCATGCTTAGGAGAGTGTTAGAGTAATTAAATATTAAATTACACATTCATTCAACAGTTTAAGCTTTTGAAACAGTTGGCAGTGGTCCTATAAAATCTCACAGACACTCAGAGGCCCATAAGACCTAGCCTTGCTTTAAAGAGTATGAGTATCTTGAAGATAGCTCGGCCATTTCATTAGGGGTTCGGAACTTTGCTCCCCAAGAGGATCGCTCGACTTTCACACGTTTTCCAAGATCAGGTGACTCATCTTTACTTTCGATTACTTTCCACCGCTCTCTCCGGTGAGATTGATCGAAAGCCGACGTAAAGTTTAAGTGGAAGTTGAAGTGAAGTTTCTCCTTGACCCGGAGTGAAAGATTTGACGGGAAAGTTAAGGTGATCGTGACGCAAGTGTTTTGGCAAAATTCAACTGGGTCATCGAGCGAAGTGACGTGAACGAGAGTGAACGTGAAGGTGAAGGTGAAAGTAAAAGTAAAAGTAAAAGGAAAAGTGAGCGTTTTGATTGGGAAAAAAGTTTTGAGAGTTTGGTGATGGAAAGTTTAGCGCCGCTGGATAACGATTTTGATCAGAAAAAGTGATTCCGATTAGAATTGATTTTTCTGATTTTATTCTCTGGATGAGTTTTAAAGAATAAGAACGTGTTTAATAACTGCACAAAATTTTTATTCTTGAAACAAAGATGCATGTGGTAGCTGCACAAAATTTTTATTCTCGAAAATAATTTCTCTTTCCTAATTTTTGTCATTTAAGTCAAATAATTACGTAGTTAGTTTGTAAAATTTCATCTTACATTTCGAATTAATTGAAGATTAATCAATATTGATTCTCTTATATAATATTTACATATGGAAACCGTTCGATTCAACATAACCAGAGAAATATAGGGTCTGGGGACTTGATTATATCGGTTTTTCCACCGACGTCCTTTTAGCACCAAAGTTGAGTGTTTTCTAAACGGGTTTCATGTAAATTTTCAATTCATTTTTAAACAAGATAAGCCAATGCTAAGCGTTCACGCACGTTTTTATGTCTTTTTCCAAATTTTCTAAAATTAGACTAAATCTAATGTACCTAAACCTAGGCAAATCACAACCAATGAACTCAAGCGCGCAATTAAGGAATCATAACATTGATAAATCATATCATAAAACCCTAATGAATCCCTAAGGAATTAGAATAATGTGATTTAGGTTTAATTTCAAAAGTGTTTAAGATATTCCTAAAAATGAACAAAATCTATTAAATCTAGGGAATCTAGACCCAAATATATAAAAATAAGGTCAAACTAGCCTAATCTATGCTTCTTCTTTTTTTTTAATGAATCTTTTGATTTTTTTTGAATTTTGAATTTTTTTTTGAATTTTTTATTATCTTATAATTTTTTTTAAAAAAAGAAGGCCTTCTTATGTTTTAGTTTAAGGAAAAAGTGTTGAGAGAACTAAAAGGAAAAAATAAAAGATATGGGATTTTATTCTATTTTGTGATTCTTAAAAGTGATTGTTTTTTTCAGAATCAATTTTTTTTTGTTATTTTTTTTACTCCAAAACTGTTCTCGAGAATAGAATCAGAATTAGAATCATTTACGTTACCAAATATGATTCTCATCCTTTTCTGTTTCGAGGAACACCAGAATCGTTGCCATGTATTGGCCCTTAGTTTCCTCGAAAGTGAGAAGGATACGTATTGGCAAGAGAGAGAGCGCTAGAGGGGGCTGTAAAGTTTTTACAAGATAATTTGATTCATTCGCTTACTGGTTTTTGATTTGTTTTGTATTAAAAGTTTGATTTCAAAGGGAAACAGAAGCAAGAAAGTTACCTTAGGAGTTCGACATCGAGAAGCATCTATGAAGACTTGTCGATCGGCCTTGCCAGCAACGATGTCGCTTCATCATGTCATCACTTTTCCATAATCTCTCTCTCTCTCTCTCTCTCTCTCTCTCTCTCTCTCTCTCTCTACGAGGGAGTTTAACATCATCCACATGTAAGTTTAACTAATAACACACGCATAGAGAGGGAGATTAGATTTAATTTGGGTTTCTTTTATATATATATATATATATATATATATATATATATATATATATATATATATCACTGTTGTCAATTCAAGATGTAAAAGACGCTAAAGTGTCTCGCCCACTACAATGAGACTAATTCGGAGGCGATTACCGCTAGTAACCAAAAGAATGTGACAGAAAGCAAAGAAACAATATGAGTGGAAGAGAGATGAAAAGAGGATTCATCGCTTTTATGTCTCATTCAAAATCCTACATGGGACTTTCATCCCGCACTCCTCCTAAGTGATAAATTGCGTGCAACAATGTATTGTACTACTTTTAAAAGTCTATGCTTAAGATATCCATCATTTGATGTCCATACAGTAGTATTAACAATTCCTTTGCAAGCTCCTTATTAAGAAAAAAATGACGTATTATGTCAAAGAAAGTTTTTGTGGCACAGTACTAAGTGCCCTATGGTTTGGGGATTTAACATGTCTTTTGATAGAGATGAACTCTTGATTTCCATGTACATCGACTTTTTTTTTTTTTTTGTCATTCTAGCTATTGAAATGTGTAAGGATGAAGAAGATTGTAGATAGAATCAGATACACGAGTAAGAGAAAATTAAATAAGACTTTTGAAATGAAAATTATCTTCCTCAAACTCAAAGGAATTGCTCAAGCTCATACATCCCCTACGTGATGAACTGTGACCATCTCCTAGGGAATAAGCACTCCACACATAGTTAA
This sequence comes from Psidium friedrichsthalianum, assembly GCA_019149425.1. Taxonomy (NCBI): domain Eukaryota; kingdom Viridiplantae; phylum Streptophyta; class Magnoliopsida; order Myrtales; family Myrtaceae; genus Psidium; species Psidium friedrichsthalianum. The sequence continues at coordinate 5,392 of JAGVVM010006088.1, forward strand.
GGACTTAAGATTCAGAATTTTGTCTAAATATTGTCAAATAAGAGGGTACAAGGTGGCTATATAGCTCTAGAATGACTGATTAGGCAAAATATTAATCTTTCCTAGTTACCACCAAGGTCCAAGCACATGCACACGTCCATTCATCTAGATGCATACGACGCACAAATTCGTTCTTTCCGGCTACCAATACTATTCATTGTTTGAAGCTTTCTAGCGATCACTCTAGTCAAGTCACGTAGAAAATTACACGCAAAATACAACACGGAAAAGAAGTCGTCGTCGTTTTGTGCTAAAGTCAATTTTGGGGAGCGCTAAGCACGATCATTTTCTCCATTAAGTACCCATAATTCCAGAGTGATCGACAAGTAAAGATGCTGCAGACCTGGAGTCAAAGTCAAGCAATGCACCTTGCCCGAAAAGCCACTGGCCAGTGCTAGTAGGTCTGTCCCATTGGAGGAAAATTTATCAACTTTGACCAGCTCTCCAAACCGATCTCTGGGTCGCGAAATGGCTCAAAAATCGAAAAATTATCCAAAAAAACCCTAAACCTACTTATATTAATTCAATTCAATTCAATATATTCTAAATCTTTTCACATTTTGTCAATTTCGATCGAAAATAATTAACATGGACACCGACCGTCCTACGTGACACGACCAACACTGGCGTGGATAATTTTTAACAAAATGTTGATTTTTTCAAACTTTTGGTCGGATTGATTTAATTGAGAAAATATGAAAATATTTAGAATTTAATCGATAAATTAAAATATTCAAAATTGAATCAGAAAAAATACAATATATTGAGGTCTTTTTGGACAATTTTCCCATGCATCACGTGTGACTTTTCTTCACTGGGAACGACAATAGACGAGAACAAAAGTTGAACGTGAGAGCCCGTAGTGTGCGGTTTTCAGTTCTTGGTCCGATTTCAAAATTCTCTTCTTATGTGCTAGGGAGGCTTTATTGTGTGCGGCGAGGGCACGGATGTGGGTGCGGTATCTGTCGCAACCTATTGACCAAGTCGGTTTCGTATGGCGACGACGTAATTCAACGGGCGGAAGGAACAAAGTGTAGGCAAACAAAATATGTGTATAGGGACGGTTTCTCCGGTTGAATATGCAGGATGGTAAGTGTCGAACTCTCGACCTTGACGAGAAATGTACAGATTGGAATCATATGGTCATTCTGATTTTACGCTTTTAAGTTATCACCGATTGTGTCCCGTGGATTGCCAAGAGAAAGTGAGGAAATGGGAAGATAAATACAAAGCGAGAGAAATCTCTCTCTCTCTCTCTCTCTCTCTTTCTGTGGACGATCACTCTTATCTCCTTCTTCCCGCTCTCTGATGGATCCATCTCTTCATCCCTAAGTTTGGAGAATTCTCAGATTGAAGTCAATAAGAGGTGGTGTCTCCTTCATCTCTCTTTCACCTCCTGTGTGGTGGCCTCAATGGTCAAGGGCGCAGGAAGGTTGCTCGTCCCGACGATATCGGTTGTGTTGTCGTGGCTGAAGGTGACCATGGTGGAGGAAATGATGGTTGTGCTTGGCAGAGTCAAAAGAGTAGATTCCCCCCGGGGGGGGTTGGGTTTGGTTTGTGGTTGTGTTGTTGTGAACTACGTTATTTTGGATGACAAATTGACATAGTGAATAGATGATGCAAGAGACGGCGAGAGCACGCCTCTCCTTCCGAAGAGATTTTTGCAAATATCAAAATCAAGGGATGTAAAGAGTTGGTGGAAAAGGAGTACTCTAAATAATTATATAAGGTGATAATCATGTGCGAGTGGGTGTTGATTTATGAATCACTCAACATGGCACATCTAATCTTAATTTATATTTGAGATGCCACAAAACACGACCAATCAAAGAATGGACATCATCGTCAATGTTGACTCACATCACCTTGCGACACTATGGTCCGATTTATTCTTGCCTTTTTTTGCCATCCTAGAAACATGTTGGGAGCTGCAATTTGTCCAAACTCTCTCATCTCAGCAATTGCTCCTCATCCTCATCGAGTCAAACCATGCACCTATTAGAGTGGTTTTGCTCTAATATCGTCCTTAGGGATCGGGCTTAGGCTTACCAAGCCTTTAAAATGAGTACTTTGAATAACCACACAAGGTGATGACCATTTGGAGATGAGTATTGACTCATGATTATTTAAGAGGGTCTCCTTCCATCCTACGTGAAACTCGGGATACAATTGGGAAGTCGGTAAAAAAAAAAGATTCGGTCTACAATTTTTTTAGCACAAAATACACCCAAATCGTTCCACCCCCGGTTCAACCTCTCCGCTTCCAAAGGACACCTCCAAAATTTTCAAGCCATGGTGTCTATGGAAATTTCACGGGCCGAGTTGAAAATCAAACACCAACACCCAAATCATTTTAAGTCACGGTCAACAAGCTCATAGGCTGTAGGCTCAAGACACTACGAGAGCTACATCCGGTAATGATGGATCTGGTGAATAAATCCATTAAAAAGGACACTAAATAGACTTCAAGTCAACAAAGCGAACAACGTAAATCTTCCTGTCGAGATTCTTCCCTCCCCTTGTGCTGTGTGACCTTCCAAGAAATTGCCCTTCCCCTACCCTAGTACCATGTTCATTTTGCATATTATTTAAACCCATAAACCCTAGCATGAGAAGTATTCACCTCTTCTTCTCCTTCACACACCAACCACTGTTCCACCAAAAAAAAAAAAAAAAAGAACATCGAAGCCAAACCTGAATTCATCTCAACAATGGAGTCGAGCTTCCTCTCTCTCTCCTTAGTAATTGCTCTGGCTGCCTTGCGTTTCTCATCTTTCGCCCGCGCACAACAACCTTACATCGGCAAGAACACCACAGTTTGTTCCAAGACCAACGACTCCTCCTCTCCCGCTCTGGGCTACACATGCAATGGCCTGCACAAGACTTGCCAAGCCTACCTCATTTACCGTTCCAATCCGCCCTATGATACCGTGCCGTCGATTGCCCGGCTCCTGGCCTCCGACCCGTCTCGGCTCTCCGCTGTAAACTCGGTCGCTCCGAACGCGACGTTCCCAGTTAACAAGATGGTGATAGTCCCCGTGAATTGCTCCTGCTCGGGTCGGTACTATCAGGCGAATGCCTCGTACACGATCAGGCGTGGAGACAATTACTACGTGATCGTCAATAGAACTTACGAAGGCCTCACGACGTGCCGCGCCATCAAGACTCAAAACGTCATCGAAACGGTGGACTTATACAGCGGAGAGCTCACCATTCCGATCCGATGTGCTTGTCCCACCAAGAACCAAACAGACCGCGGGATTAAGTATCTGTTGAGCTATGTCGTTTCCGAGGGTAACTTTGTTTCGAGAATTAGCGCACGGTTTGGTGCTAGCGTCGCGAGGACGTTGGAAGCAAACGGCCTTTCCGAGCAGTCCTCCACGATCTATCCCTTCACCACTCTGCTAGTTCCCGTTCGAAACCAGCCTTTGAGTAATCAAACAATAGTACCTCCCCCGTCACCGGGACAACTCACGCCGCCTCCGCCACCACAATCGCCGACTCTACCTGCTTCGTCGTCGAGGAACAAATGGATATACGCAATTGCTGGTTTTCTCATCGGAGCTGCTTGTACATTGGTGATCGGCCGTGGCATTATTTTCTGCATGTCTTTTCGCCGAAGAAAAGTGCAACATCCAGCGAGTATCGTTCCCAATGACCGCGAGACGCGTGCGAAACCGATCGTGGCGGTAGATGGAGACTCTCAAGGACTGATGCAGACCATATATGGCATAGCTCAGTCCATCAAAGTGTACAGTTTCGAAGAACTGCTGCTCGCGACCAATGACTTTGATCCTAGCTATCGGATCAAAGGGTCGGTCCACCGGGGGAGATCGACGGTTGCTCCGTCGCAATCAAGAAAGTGAGTGGTGATGCGATCAAGGAAATCAACATCCTCAAGAAGATCAACCACTTCAACATCGTTCGCCTTTCGGGGATTTGCTTCAACGATGGGGACTGGTACTTCGTTTATGACTTTGCTTCTCACGGCCCCTTAAGTGACTGGATTTACAACACACAAGGTGACGGTAAAACTGTCCTGAGTTGGACTCAAAGAGTTCAAATTGCACTTGATATGGCCACTGGCCTGAACTATCTCCACAGCTTCACGAGCCCTCCTCACATTCACAAGAACGTCACGAGCGACAACATCCTCCTCGACCGCGATTTCCGGGCGAAGATAACTAATTTGGGCATGGCAAGGTCGGCAGAAGGCGATGAGGGCCGGTTTGCCTTGACGAGCCACATCATCGGGACGAGAGGCTATATGGCCCCGGAGTACTTGGAGAATGGTCTGATCTCCACTGCGCTCGATGTTTACGCGTTTGGAGTCCTCGCGATGGAGATGATCACGGGGAAAGAGGCGGACTCCTTGACCAGAGAGGAGAGCTCGAATCTATTCGGTGCCCTGGACGAGGTTGTCCCGGCGGACAGCATGACTGAAAAGTTGGCAGACTTGATCGATCCTTCCTTGGGAGGACGTTATCCTTTGGATCTCGCGGCTTTCATGATCAGGATCATCCGTTGTTGCCTGAAGAAGAACGCGGCTGATCGTCCCGACATGGACGAGATCGTGCAGTGTCTATCTGGATTGTTGGCATCCACAATCAACTGGGAATCTTCCAACAATGTGATTTGATGAAATGGAAAAGGTTTCATGTATCCATGCATGGCTATTCAATTTTCTTAATTTTGTCTAGATGTTGATGATATTTATATATCTGAGTTAAAGAATAATCCCGTCTCATTTTTAAATATACCGAATTACTTTTATTTAATTTCTCTTCCTATCTTATGTTTGTATCACTTTCATCTTCCTCATCTTACCCTTGCAACATAAATGAATAGATAAGCAGGCAATGAGATGCTAAGGGTAAAACATATAACCACTCAGATTAATCAATCTCCATGATTTAGTTCCCTTGAAGTTCGGCTAAAACAAGCGAACTTCCTGTTGAGATGCATGTGCAAATTGCATTTCAAAAGTTTTGCACCGAAGAACTGATATGATATGGAGCAGTTAATATACCAATATTAGAACATAATTCATTCATTTAATGTTTTAGTAAATATGGGTCCAACTATGTATATGTTGATGGGCTTGGATTTGGGCTCCTTTTCTACTATCAAGTTATTGTTGTGCGCTCTAAACACTCATATTGTTAAATTATGTCTCGAGTTTGAGCCGATTACGAAACTTGGTATTTATTAGATTCTTGCTGCATTGCTTATTATTTTCTTTTGGTACGATGGCGTCTTCGTTATTATCCAAGGTGACCAAACTTTGGGTCTCTTTCTTTACTGCAAAGAAAAGAGAAGACTTGATTTGACCGTTCAAAAAGAAGGAAAGAAGAAAGCGCGCAGGACCCATAGTAAAGAAAGGAAAGAGAGGGTTGGCCTTTTGTTTTTCGTTTTTTTTATATATTCAATTGAGTTGTTTTATTTATAAATACTTTAGATTTGGGTTTAATTTAAGTGTGAGAAACACGAGTGGTTAAGCAATTATAATTTCGATTCTCCAATTATAGTGGATTATTGTTACTGGCTCTTTCTGTGGATGTAAGTACCGACATTCGGACCGAACCATGTAAATCTTTATTGTCCTTTATCATTCCTCATTATTTCTCTGTGTTTTTCGCATTGACTTATTTGCAAGATCCTATTTAGTTTTCGCGTTTACAACAATTGGTATTAGAGCTTGAGATCATATATTTTTGGATTGTGATTTGGGGCTTTTGCTCGTCTAATTATTATTTGGATATTTTGTTATTACAATTATGTCTGGAGTGAAAGCAGAAATTGAGAAGGTTAATGGGAGAAACAACTTTGGATCATGGAGCCTCAAGATGGACGCGTTATTGACAACTCAAGGTTTGGCAGAAGCATTGGAGAATAAGAATAAATTACTCGAAATGATGAAAGACACTGAAAAGGACGTCCTAATGAGGGAAACTAGGAGTTTAATCCTATTGAATTTATCGGATGAAATATTAATAGAGGTAGGCGAGGAGAAGGATACCGCAGATTGTGGGCAAAACTTCAAACGCTCTATTTAACGAAGGGTTTGAACAATCATTTATATATGTTGAAGATGATATTTCAGTTCAGATATAATAAAGGTACGTCTATCAGAACTCACTTAGATGAATTTAATTAACTCACGATGGATTTGAAGAACATCGGTAAGACACTTGATAATGAAGAACAAGGCATGATGTTGTTAGCTTCTTTACCAGAGTTATGGGAGCACTTCTTTGATTTATTGTTATAGGGGCATACTACGATTATGTCGGAAGAGGTAAGGCCTACCTTATTTTCTAAGGCATGGCAAAGGAAATTGCGAGATGATAGTCTAGCGCAAAATGTAGCGTAGGGATTAGTTCTTCAAGGTAAAGAGCAATATCGGGCATCCAGGAACAGAAGAGGTAAAAGCAAATCTAAATCACCCCATAAAAAGTCTAAGGGACGCTTGAAGTGCTTTGAATGTCATGAGGAAGGGCACATTAGGAGGGATTGTCCAAAGTTAAGAAATAGAGATGACAAGCAGAAGGCTATAGGCACTATGGTGAATGTTGCTAAGGAGAGCAATGGTGATGCAAAGGCTATTTTATGTGTGACTATTGGTTCATCAAAAGATAAATGGGTGCTAGATTCAGGGTGTTCTTATCATGTGACGCTTCATAAGAACTAGCTTACTACTTACTAAACTGCAGTTAGTGGTAGAGTTTTGATGGGGAATAACGCAGCCTGCAAGGTTGTGGGAATAAGAATATTTTAGATTTAGATGCATGATGGTGTGGTGTGCATATTGACAAAATGTGAAGCGTATACTAGGGATCAAGAAGAGCCTTATTTCTCTAGGGGCACTCGATGATATCGAGCGTGAGTACACCGCTGAAGGTGGAATACTGAAGATCTCTCGAAGTGCCATGATAGTAATGAAAGGGAAGAAAGAGAGGTCTCTTTATTATATACCAGGAGAGACCGTGATAGGAGCTACTGTAGTTTCATCAGGTGAGTCAGATTCTGAATTGACTCAGTTCGGGCATACGCATTTGGGCACATGAGTGAGGCAGGTATAACGATGTTGAGTGATAGGAGATTGATAAAGAGGAAAACAAGTGAATTAGACTTACATGAGTGTTGTATCTTTAGGAAACAGGGTCGGATTAAGTTTACTATAAGTTTTCATTTGATAAGCAATTAGTTGAGTATATTTATTCAGACGTTTGGGGCTCGTCTCCAATTCCTTCGAAAGGAGGTGCTCGATATATACTAACTTTTATTGACGATTATTCCAAGAAGATATGGGTATATTTTCTGAAGCACAAATCTGATGTGTTTGATCGGTTCAAGAAATTTAAGGCATTGATTGAGAAGCAGTCAAATAAACAAATCAAGTGTTTAAGACCCGATAACGGCATGGAGTTTTATGGTAAAGATTTTATCGAGTTCTATGAAAGAGAAGAAATTGTGAGACATCGCACAGTACTTGGGATACCACCGCAGAATGGCATGACATAATGAAAGAATAGAACTTCACTTGAGCGAGCTCGAAGCATGCTTTTACATGCTGAAATAGGTAAGGAATTTTGGGCCGAATCAATAAATATGGCATTTTACCTAATTAATCGATCTCCATCATATGCTATTGAGTGGAAGACTCTAAAGGAAGTATGGTCGGGAAAACCTGTTAATTACTTCAGATCACAAGTATTTGGATATCCTGTGTATGCTCATGCAAGTGATGTTAAGCTTGAGCCAAGGTCGAAGAAGTGCATATTTCTTGGTTATACACATGGGGTAAAAAAGCTACAGGTTATGGTGCACTGATCCTAGAGCACCTAATTTTCTAATCAACAGAGTTGTGATCTTCAACAAGACTGTAATGCTTCAATAGAGGAATCCTGAGGCACTACCAGCGGAGCAGACAAATCATAGTGTCATAGTGAGGTAGAGCTTCAGGTGGAGACTTTGGAGACCTTGGAGGTAACAGAAGCTGAGACTGTAGATGAGGTTGAGTTCCTAAAGTCAGTGATACTAAAAAACCAGCACAGCCGTAGCATAATATAGTTGTGACAGACAGAGAAAGCAAATTAAACCATCGATACATTATGCTTATATAGATATTACTTATGCTTTGGCTTTAGGTAACAAGGTGTAGACAGATCAGCCTTTGTCTTACTGTGATGCGATGTCTAGCTTTGAGTCGTCGTAGTAGCTAGGGGTTATGAGTGAAGAGATGGAATCACTCCATCGAAATTAGACATGAGAGCTAGTTAAAATACCTAACAGCTAAAGGATTTTCAAAAGTAAATGAGTCTACAAATGGAAAGAGGGCCTTCCTAGTGTTGAGATAGTGAGGTATAATATGAGACTTGTTATGAAAGGGTATACACAGAGGAAGGGCATTGACTACGATGACGTATTTTTTCCTAAGATAAGACATACTTCTATTTGTGTTTTACTTACCTTAGTTGTTGCATAGGATCTTGAGTTAGAGCAGCTTCATATGAAAATAGTATTTATTCACGGTGAGTTGAAGGTGCAGGTTTACATGAGGCAGCTAAAGGAATTTTCTATTCTGAGTAAAGAAACCATGTTTGCTTGTTAAAGAAGTCATTATATGGGCTGAAACAGTCTCTTACACAGTGGTATAAGCATTTGATGCTTTCATGGCTAGTTAGGACTATTTGAAAAGTCAGATGGATAGTTGCGTTTACTTTAGGAGACTGGATGATGAGTCTTTGATATATCTACTGTTATGTGTTGATGATATGCTGATAACAACTAAGAATATGTTTGACATTAATGTGCTAAGAGGCAATTAAGTGCATAATTTGATATGAAAGATTTAGGTGCTGCAAAGAAAATTTAAGTGTAGAGATTTTGCATGATAAGACTATAGGAGTATATGTCTATCTTAAAAGAAATATATTGAGAAGATTATTGCATATTTTAATATGCTATCAGCAATATCTGTGAGTACACCATTATCGAAGCACTTGAAACTTTCAAATAAGTTATCACCGCATACTGAGAAGGAGGAGAAGCATATATCTTGTGTTTATTACTCTAGTGCAGTGAGTAGAATTGTATATGCTATAGCATATACTAGACTAGATACTTCATAGGCTGTGATCGTAGTCAGTCGTTATATGAAGCATCTTGGTAAAACTCATTGAAAAGTTGTGAAATAGATCCTCAGATATTTGAAGGGGACAACAGACATTAGTATAGTATATCAGAGGGATAGTAATATTAGTGAGACCACTGGTTATGGGGATTCTAATCATGTAGGTGACTTGGATGAGTGCAGGTCTTTAGTAGGGTATGTGTTTACGCTTGCAGGTGGTGTAATTGGTTAGAAGGCATCCTTACAGGACCATGTTGCCTTGTTATCGACTGAAGTAGAGCACATAGCACTTACCTTTATAGTGAAGGAGGAAATATTGCTACAAGGTTTGCTCTTGGACTTTGGTTAGATCAGAAAATTGTTAATATACATTGTGATAACCAAAGTATGATTTATTTAGCATATAATCCGATTTATCACAAGCAGACAGAGCATATCAACATCATATATCACTTCATCTAAGATTCTTAGCAAAGGGTAAGATTGTTGTGAAAAAGATAGTGACGGCGGAAAAAGATAGTGACGGCGGAAAACCGAGGGACATGATGGCTAAGCCTTCCTTTGGCAAAGCTCAAGCTTTGTCTGAGCATTATTGGAATCTGTAGGAGAGTGAGCTTCCATTGGGGTGTTGGGAGAGTAGCATGGATGAATAGCATTATGACTTGGTTACAAAAACGAGCCATGGTTAGAATTATTAAATTATGTCTCGAGTTGAGCCAATCACGAAATTTGATGTTTATTAGGCTCTTCTTGGTTATTATTTACTTTGGTACGATGGCAATTTTCATATTATTCAAGGCTGACCAAACTTTGGATGACTCTTCTTTTACTGCAAAGAAAAAGAGAAGACTTGATTTGCCCATTCAAAAGAAGGAAAGAAGAAAGCGCATGGGCGCAGAGTAAAGATAGAAAAGAAAGGGGTTGCCTTTTTTTTTTTTTTTTTCTAGCTTGCACAGCTGTATGAAAGGAAGAGAGAGAACTTCTGTGGTTCTATTTTTCAATTGAGATAAACACACGCTAAGAAAGAAAATAGTCACGCGCAAAGAAGCCAAGAAAGGGACAGACGACGGGACGACTTGGTATTTTTCTTTTCGATCGTACAGACTCGGATGCAATGATTTTGTGTGTGATTTTTTTTAAACATAGTTCCCCAATTGTAATTTGTTTTATTTATAAACACTTTGGGTTTTGATATACTTTAGTGTGGAAAACACGATTGATTGAGTGATTGTAACTTTGATTTTTCGATTATAGTAGATTATATTATTGCTGCTTTCCCGTAAATATAGGTAGCCGTTTCGGAATGACCATTTAAATCTTTGGTT
>JAGVVM010006089.1:0-19141 GCA_019149425.1 Psidium friedrichsthalianum
GTATGTACTGTTCTTCGTAGTTAATGAGCCTCTAGTAAGTGTAGGATCCACATTTCTGTACGCGAGTGTAAAGATTGGCAAATTTGTGTTTTTGCCTGATGTCAGGCGTACGTGACGCAAGACGACACGCTGATCGGGACCCTGACGGTGAGGGAGACGATAATGTACTCGGCGAGGCTGCGCCTGCCGGACAGAATGCCGTTGGAGGAGAAGCGGGCGCTGGTCGAGGGCACCATCGTGGAGATGGGCCTCCAGGACTGCGCCGACACGGTGATCGGGAACTGGCACCTGCGAGGGATCAGCGGCGGCGAGAAGCGGCGCGTCAGCATCGCCCTCGAGATCCTCATGCGCCCGCGCTTGCTCTTCCTCGACGAGCCCACCAGCGGCCTCGACAGGTGCTGATTTAGTAATAACTATAGGCAAACTCAACTGTGATGGTAGTATACACGAAAATCAGCGTGGAGTATAGTACATGGAACTTAAACTTACTCCTAGTAAGTCATTGTTATGGCAGTGCTTCGGCCTTCTTCGTGACCCAGACGCTCCGCAGCCTATCAAGAGACGGCAGGACCGTGATTGCCTCCGTGCACCAGCCGAGCAGCGAGGTCTTTGAGCTGTTCGATAGGCTGTGCCTGCTTTCCGGCGGCAAGAACGTTTATTTCGGTCCTGCTTCCGAAGCGTACGAGGTGATCCATCCTTGTCCTCAAGACACGAAATTGTTTTCTTGTTTCGAAACTGCTCTCGAGCCTAACCTGAAGCGTGGTAATGTTGCAGTTCTTTGCTCAAGCTGGATTCCCGTGCCCTGCTCTGAGGAATCCATCTGATCATTTCCTCAGATGCATCAACTCTGACTTTGATAAAGTAAAAGCCACTCTCAAGGGGTCTATGAAGCATAAGGTACACAGCTTTCTTTTCTTCAAATCTCCGAGTTACATGTATACATTGTATTGTATGCACATCATAGCATCTCAGAATTTAGTGTCGCAATCGATTATTCGTGTCGTTCCAAACTGGTATGAGGTAATTCCGATGACTTGCGCAGATTTTGGCAAGCGACGATCCTTTAGATAGGACTACAACAGCCGAAGCTACCCGAGTTCTCATCGATTTTTATGGGTCTTCCCAATACTACTATTCGACTATACAAAGGGTCGAGGACATGTCCAGAGTTGTAAGTTGGCTTCCGTTCTTGTATATGCTATTCGACTTCTTTCGCGTCGTGGCCGTCATACCATGTTGTTGCAGAAAGGAACGGTACTCGATTCAGGAGGGAGTCAAGCTAGTTTCTTCATGCAAGCTTTCTCCTTGACCAAGCGTTCCTTCACTAACATGTCGAGGGACTTTGGGTATTACTGGCTGAGGCTCGCGATCTATGTTCTGGTCACCATCTGCATCGGCACGATCTATCTGAATGTAGGGACCAGCTATAGTTCGATCTTGGTATGTTCGAATTAGGCATTCTCGGCTACGTTCACAATTCGCGACTGGTGGAAAATTAATCAGTACTTTCGCCCGTGTTTCACCTCATCAAAGGAAGTGTCGCCTATGGCTAATGTGCTTCGATCATGCGATTTTGTTCATTATACAGGCAAGAGGTGCCTGCGCGTCTTTCGTCTTCGGCTTGTCACGTTCATGTCGATTGGAGGATTTCCATGCTTTGTAGAAGACATGAAGGTGATGTTCGCTATCTTACACGCCTCACAAACCATCAATGGCTATGAGACTGAACTGTACACGATGGTCCGAACATCTTCAGATTTTCCAGAGGGAGAGGATGAACGGCCACTACGGTGTCGCCGCATTTGTCGTCAGCAACACGTTCTCTGCAATGCCGTTCCTCATATTGATCACCTTCCTCTCGGGGACCATTTGTTACTTCATGGTTCGCCTCCACCCTGGATTCGTGCACTACCTGTTCTTCCTGCTCTCCCTTTACGCGAGCGTCACTGTCGTCGAGAGCTTGATGATGGCGATAGCCAGCATGGTCCCCAACTTCCTCATGGGCATCGTCATAGGGGCCGGAATTCAGGTTCATATGTTGATCTTATTTTCGACACGGATGAATGAGTCTGACCAAGAGCAAGCAAATACATTGCATACTTAAGTTTTGAATCGTTTTCCAGTTATTTGAATTAGGAAAAACTAGCCTTTCCTTTCAGAAATCTGCTATAGTCTTCAAAGTAACTTGTTTCTGCATTGATTGGTCTTAAGAGTTAAATTTGCTGAGACTGGCATAAAAATTAAAATGCAACCAACCGATTTAAGCTGAACTTCTTCACCAGCCAATCATGTATCTCATTTTCGATTTCTGTCTTATATGTAATCATCCTCATTTCAGGGCATCTTCATGCTAGTTTCCGGCTACTTCAGGCTCCCGAAGGACATCCCAAAGCCCGTGTGGCGGTATCCGATGTCCTATATCAGTTTCCACTTCTGGGCTCTTCAGGTAAAGGACAATTTCACCAATCTCATTACTCGAAAGGAAAAAAAGGATTCTTGACATACTAAAAATCAGTCTGACAATTGTTCCAGGGGCAATACCAGAACGACCTGAAGGGCTTGCTGTTCGACAACCAGTCGCCGGGCCTCCCGAAGATCCCGGGAGAGTATGTTCTGGTGAACGTGTTTCAGATCGACGTGAGCCGATCGAAATGGGTAGACCTCATGGTGCTCTTCAGCATGATCGTGATATACCGCATCATCTTCTTCGTCATGATCAAGATCAATGAGGATGTGACTCCTTGGGTCAGGGGTTACATAGCCAGAAGGAGGATGCAGCTGAAGAACGGGACTCAGAACACCACAGTCACTCCTGATGTCCTGACCCAGTCGCCTTCTTTGAGGGCCTATGTGAGGAACCCTGAAAACAGAACGGAAGGAATCAGCTACAGGATCACTAGCATCGTAATGATAAGCAGGTCCTTCCAAGAAAGTTTGAAGGCTGAGTGTAGGAAGATTGTTGTTAGATAGGACTTGCTATGGTCTTGTAATCAATCTTTAGCTTAGTGCGTGCTATAGTTCTTATGTATGGCTTAATTGCGCTTGATTATGATCAGGGAAGGTCGATACCTGAAAACATGTATTTTCCAAATATTGAGTTTTCCGTGAAACGAACGTGCCCCGTAGTCTATTTATGCATTTCTCTATTCTGGAATCCTTCCGGTGGATCCATAGAAGCCCAATTTCTGCAAAAACAACCTTCACTTCGCCCTGCCCTTCTCAAATTGGCTTCTCCGACATCAGTAGGCTCTTTGAGCCCCATTATTACCTAGGATTGCCTCTTTGATGAACAATCATTTTCTTTGGTGAAATGTTCAATAAATGAAACCCATATTTGGTTGAATTTACCTAACATAACACATTTTGAAGAAAGTAACATGTAGCAGCAACTATAAAAGTTCAAGAGACTGGTTAAAATTGAAGGATTACATGCCTCAAATTCTACTTCTGGGATATGATGATCGGAGTGGCAAGAAGAGATAATCCAGTTTAACCAATTTTAGCAAGGACATGACATTTCATGCCGTACATAAAATTTTGCTGGAGCCAACACAAATCACTGAAATAATTCTCTGACACAAAAAAAAAAAAAAATTCCAGACAAAGCAAACAAAATTTGTCCTCAAATTTAAATAACACTTTCAGCGAGAAAAGAAGCTATATAACAACCTCAAACATTTGACAGCCAGCGCAGACTATATACAGAGCTGTAAGATCAATAATTGTCTCGACACTAAAGTTGGGTTTTAATCGGCAACCTCGATCAAGATGTTCCAAATGAGCTTCTGCAAGCCGACACCTCAGCAAATCCAAGTTAACCTGAAATACAATGATTTCGCTGTGTCACCAACTAGTGAAGCATATTTAGTAGTGTTAGTCAATTGGTAATGGATGGTCAGATAAGTTAGGGTTTAAGGTATTAAGTGTGATCGTCTCTCCATGCTCTGTAGTAGAGCTCCTAAGTTATTGTGAATTAACTGAGTCCAGATATCAGCAACCACCCTATCACTCAACACTTTATGCAATTGTATACTTGACATTAACAGGCACATAAATGATCTGTCATCATGATTGAAGAAGCAGGTTTAGACATAACATTCGGATATTTGTCCATGGTTATACACTAATCACACCTCAGTCAGCTAGTACATTTTAACACCATCAGCCATTAGAGAATGATAAGAGCTGCTTGCATTTTAACATATTCAAATATCAAGCTCAGGCGAGATGACCAGGACCTCACTGCCTTTGTTGAGCTTCAGTTCGCATAGTGTGCAATAAATCAGACTATGGTTCTCTTGCAACTCTCCTTGCTTACAAATTGGGCACCAAATCCTCTTGCTTACCTAGCATCAGCAGTTGTTCTGTAGGATTAGGAACACATCTCCAAATTAAGGCAAAAGAACATAACAAAGAAGACTTTAGAATAGAACTAAGTCATAACTAGCGTGGAAGTCTGCAAATTTCATGAATGAACTTTAAAGTTAATTCAATGATGATATTGCCACATCATAAGTTAAGTGCCATGCCATGATAACTAAAATGCAAAGATATGCACAGCTCTTGGAATAGTTCTTTTTTAGAAGAAAAGTTGAGTTTTACGTTAGTATTCTTAAAGAAGAAAAGAGAGCTCAATCCCAAAATTTAAAAAAGAATGAACGTCATAATAATGATGTCATTAGACCAATAGCCTTCTGTTAGATAGGAACAGATTTGATAAATACTAATAATTCTTGGATGGAATATTAGAACCAAAAAAAACCATTAGATAATGAACTATTGGTTATAAGCCATCTCTGGCGATGAATCAACAATTCGAAGTGCTTTTCTTTTCACACAAACGCATAATTGTATCTGCATATAGTTTGCATAAAATCGATAACTTAATCAACTCAGGAATACAGGACAGACTTTCTACAAGAAGCTTCTTTCCCTTTTTTGTTTAGGATATGTTTTGATAGATTGGTTAAATGAATCTCATCACAACCATTGAGCACACTAATTATACCTCGTCCTCATTCAACTGCATGTGTTCCAAAACTGCACAAGCCAAAAGCTCATCTTCTTCATCTTCCCAATTGTCAACACAGCTTTCTTTCTCTGCACAGTTAACGAAATACTTAAGTTCAGCAGTCAAATTGTAGAGTCAAGCACCCATGTATTGGGCTACAAATGAAGCCAATCCAGGGACTAGAACAACTTGACCAGAGAGGATAATATCTTGCATGCCAAAAGGGAGGAAAGTACCGTGCAAAAGAGTCACCCTCACTAAATTGTGGAAGTGCATCTAAAAAGACATAATTCCTACCTCTTAGTTTGTGTTCTTCCCAAATTATAACCTAAAGAATCAGACAGCGCTCTCAGAAAATTCATTTTGCTAAAGAGCATTACCTTTTCTGTTTCGCTCTGAATCGAGATCCTCGTAAAATATCCTTTGCATTTCCAACAAAATCTCTTCGCATTCACCTTGATAAGAATTATGAAGCCCATCATATTCCCAAAGGATATCATCGGATTCATGGGCGCCATGCGCGGTTTTCAGACTGTCGGTAACAGAGGTACTTTTTATTTTCTTCAATTCATCAGAGACAATGTCCCTCAAAGCAGATTTTATGAATTCCTGCAAGAACAACCACTGGATAAACGACATTCTTTTCCCCCTTGTTAAAAAGACAAGAACATTGTTTTTTCAATTGGATAGTTAGCTTTCCATCGAGTGAAAATTAGTTAGCTGCAACTAGTACAATGGAAAGTAAGCAGGCCTTCTTTGGTTGCTATGGCAGGGAACTACTGCAATATGCATATCACACTTTACAGGGAGTTCCTTCACTTTCAAGATAGGAACATCAACCCCTCAATCTTGGGCAAACAATCAAATGAAGGTTACTGAACACCCTTTATTGGGACCTATGGCGTATGCATCATCCTTCCTTCACTACTAGATGGAAATTCTGACCCAGAGAGATTTAACTCATCGGACATGATTACCAGAGTTGTGGTTGGCAAGGCAAGAACCTAGACTTTCCACTCCTCATACTTTGTAATATTCCAAACACTAGCCCATAAAGACATGGAAAAACAAGTTCCATAATTTGCAGTAGTCCATACTCCACGAACCTAGTAAAAAGCTGTCACGATCAACACATAAATTCCAGAAATCCGGTAAACCCCTAAGAGAAAATAACATAGTCTAAAATCCTCCACATAATCGACAAAACCATCCGGACTTATATTCGCTAATCATTTGGATCTGCAATTGCCACGCTATAAAAATCCCTACAAGTTTCGTCTCATTTGATCAGTTCAACTTCATGACTTTCGAAATACAGTGCTTTACAATGAGCTGCGAATCAAGTCGAAATGCATGGAGAACCGCGAGCAACACAGTTCACTCAATAATGAGTCCATCAAAAAGAGAAAAAGACACCCAAAAGAAGGATAATTTGAGCGGACTTCATCGTTGTAAAACACCTCAAATGACACGATGACTTTGAATTCATTCAAAACAGACTAAAAACAAAAGAGTAGGGGGAAATCATCGGACCTTGCTAGTGCAGGGGTCGGAATCGGGCAATCTCATTTTCCATAGCAGCCGGCCTCGATCCTCCCGGACCCTCTGGTAGCAACTTTCCCTGAGCTACAGAGTGACACGAACCACAGCATTAACGACCATTTCTACACGACCGACTACACAGCACGTCATCATAAGAAACGGAAGAGGGTGATACGTCGACGCGCGACAAGTTCAGATGCGATGAATACCCAAAAGCACAAATTCGACTAACGCTGCAGATAAAGAAGAAACTTAACCTAATACGGGGCAGGATCGAAAATAAGCAGGCGAGCGACGAGACCTTGTGCTTCCAAATGGAGTGATTGTTGAAGTTAGAGCGAGCTTTCAGAGATGTCCTCCTTGCAATCGCGGTTTCTGCGGAGGCTCGATCGAGATCCTCCATGTTCTGCATCGCCCCGCGCTCTTCCGTTCGAGTTCGAATGAGCTTCCACTCCGACTTATCAGAGAGAATTTTGGCGGTGATCTCGTCCGGTATTTATATCATCGCCTCTGGGAATATTTGTATTTCGACCCCAATTATTGGTTAAATTGTGCTATTTCATATGAATCTGTTTTTTTTTAAATACCATAAAGGTAGAATTCTTGCAATTTATAATCCAATGCGTTACAACTTTATAAATTTGATAAAGCAATCAATTCTCCATGCAATAAAATCAATTTTTTTTCTCAATGCATTACAACTTTATCGTTCATTTCCTTGTTCAATCCGATCGGTTATATGGAGTCACAAAAATATCTGTATACTCATTTTCATATCGTATTACCTTATACAACATCATAGACCTATTTATATCGTCTAAGGCTCTATTTGTTTCGCGAAAAATATAAATTTTTTAAAATATTTTTTAGAAAAAAATTAAAATATTTTTCGGTATTTGGCTAAAATCTGAAAACGAACTAGAAAATATTTTCCATCTTTTAGCAAGGAAAATCAATTTCCACCGTATATGCCTTTTAATGATTTTTTTATTTTTTAATTAAAATTGATTTTCAATTATTTTCTTTTATTTTTCTGGTTTTATTTTATTTTTACTTTTTCTTCCTTTCTTCTTCGGCCGACGACTGGCCATGGCAAGGCTTGAGCTCTCCAGATTCTGGCGGCTGAGCCTTGCGAGCCCCGGCTGAGCTAGATTTGGCGAGCTCGAGCCTCGAGCTTGCCATTGAAAATCAAACCAGATCTGGCCAGCGAGCCGAGACCTTGCCTTGTCGAGCTCGAACCTGAAACAGAGACTCTCGGTGAGTTCCCCATCGGCTGCCGCCAATCATCATCCGACATGCCGGAGTTCTTTGAGTTCTTCAACGACCTCGGCTTTGACACGAGCCCTGCGGATGACGTCATCGTAGCGGCAACCTCGCGCGTAGCCAAAACTTGCGTTGCAGCTGCAATCGAAGCCGCTGTCCGAGTTGCAGAGCTCCGTGGCCGGGTGGCCCGGTCGAATGGTGCTAAGCCAAACCTCACCAGGAATTGCGACTCCCTCGATTAAGGCAAGCCGAAGCTGAATCAGTAGCCTCCGGGTGCTTCACGGGCACGAAGCAACGATGAATTCGCCAGCGAGAAGCATAGTTAATGTTGAACTTTGTCTCACCTTTCACCTTTTCATTTAACCCCTTGTCTAGATGTTTACTTTACTATTGCAATGTAATTACAATTCAAGAAAAAAAAATAGTTAAAAAAAGGAAGAGGGGTTTTGGGTTGTGGTTGTGTTAAAGATAACCAACCCCGTTCTTCTTTCATTTCCTATTTCTTCTAAAGGTTTGCATAAATATTACGCCTTTAATTATTGGAAGAATAGGAAAGGGAAAATTCCACAAAAGGGCTCGAAGTGCATTTATTTTCTCAAATAAGAATATGAAGTTGATCTTGTTTTATATAAGGACTTGAAATCATTGTCTCTGATAAGAGCCTAAAATGAATATTATTTTAAATAAGAACATTTCAAAGCCGGTCAGCGAGGTCGGGCCTTTATTCGAGATAGGCATGGTCACTCCAGACTCTTGTTTAAGACAAAGAGAACATTTCGAGTCCTATTTGAAACAGGGACTATTTTAATTATTTATTTGAGAAAATCAAAGTACTATGAGTCCTTATTTGAAATCTTAAAATGTTGATTGGTGATTATTTTCCAAAAAAGTTTCCTGTGGTGATAAAAAGAAGCAGATAATAATGACGCTGCCTGAGAAATGAAGACTTATCTACTTCAATTTATGTCAAGAGATATGTATCTATTTATGGTGCTTTGACGAAAATTAAGTTCCATCTCATTGTACTTCTCGTTATCTTATCTTTCGTATTGTCTTACGTTGATTTTTAGACTTTAGAGGAAAACATGAAGATAATAACTCATTTCCCAATTTTACTAAAAACGGAAAAAAAAAACTATGTTTTTTTTTTTGTGTGCCCTTTTTTTCCTGGGAAAGGAAAAGAAACCGAAAGGACTTGAGGAAGGATTTGACTTATCCAAGAGAAGCGACACTCTCGACAGATTCCCTCAGTCTGATCGGAGCTTCGTCTTCTTCGTCTGCTGCTGCTCTGTTGAAGAAGGGCCTCCGTCGGAGACAGCATCAGGCAAGTTGAGACGAAGCTCTAGAGAGAGAGAGAGAGAGAGAGAGAGAGAGAGAGAGATGCCTGAGAACCCTTCCTCAGCTCCAGTAGCCGATCCGTTCACCGCCGTCGTCAAGCGCCCCGCTCCTCCGAATCAGAGGTTTTTTCTTCTCTTGCTGTCGCACTCGCAGGAATCGGTCTCTCAGCAGGCTCAAATTGGGAGGTCTGAAATGTTTGTTTTTTAACTATCTCATCATCTGTTTCATCCATTCGCGTGCGTCGGATCTTTTACTGGACGAGTAATTTCCGAGAATGAGGTTGTGGTTTCTGTAGAGGTGTCTCGCACTTTATGGTTCTCGGGTCATTTCAATGCCTGTCCCGAAACCAAAGACGTGGTGAAAGCAAAAGCTGTCATGAGAATTGTAGTGATGCTCAGTCGATTGTGATGGCGGTTGGGGACACGTAATGGCCTTATGCTGTCTTACTAGTCAGCTGAAAGGTGCTTCTCGTCTCCCAACCTAGACGACGGATGACATCGAAGAAGACAGGTCGCACTCTGCCTCTCAGGCACACTCGATTCGACAGCACACTGATCACCGTACTGCTACTCTAATTCTGTGGTGGGTGTAGCCGTTGAGAGAGAGAGGTGGAAGGCTTCAGGAGTCCATCAATTGGTCCGCAGCTTTCGAGAACTTGTGAATAAATATCTCTTAATGATAATATAGTTGGCTTGGCCAGGTGGCCCCTCCGATTAGGACCGACGATGGTGTGCAAAATCGGGTGCACGTTGCAAAATCGAAGTGTCCACGGGGCGTTGAACAGCTTACTGAGGCTTCGCCATCCATCAAGACACTGAACCACGAGTTCGACTACTACCCAACTGAAAACTACGCTGCATTATTACGTGACGACATGTATGGCGCCAGAGTCGCCCATGAACCTGCCATCCATCTTACTTTGTCTTAATTAACGGTTAGATGCGAAAGGCCACTGATCTGATCAACCCTTCAGCATGACCTCCCTCGAAATTAGATTGTGTTCTGGGATGCTTAAGTAATGCTCTTAAAGGTATTCATTGCGGCTGTGATAATGGGTTCAATTGGCTAATAACGTTACCGCGTTGTGATAAGATTGCCAATACGCCATGCACGGGGCGATACGGAATCGTCCGTGATTGAGTAAAACAAAAGGTCCCGCAAGTACCGCACACCAGTCCGCATCAAGGAGGAAGAGAATAAGTTTTAACAGTCTGAACGGACGGCGAATCGATGTTCTTGACATAACAAGTAATGCGCGGTTCATCAAGTTCGACCGGTGAATCGACATACGGAGCAACGCACTCAGTTGCAAGGCGGCGTTTGAACAAAGAAGGACAGTATTCAAGTCCCAAGAACGATCTCTCGTATCATCGTTTACAATATCGATTTAGCAAAATCCCTTGAGGAGGGACGTTACTAGGGTTTCCAATTTTAGTTGCGCTCTATCATCGCGATGCTTGGAAACGTTCGGTCCCTGTCCCTCTCTTCAATGCAATAGCACCAGAAAGAGTGCGAGAGCCTCTGATCTCTTCTGTCGCCTCCGTGACAAGCGAGTTCTTCTAGGGTTGATTTTTTTTTTTTTTGTATTAGGGTTTTCTTCTTGTGGTGGGTCGGTCAATTTCGCATTGAATGGCCATACCCAACCCGCACGGGCATCCATCAATGTTCCATACAAAGCTCTCCCTGTCGACCGTTGTGATCTGTGCCTCTTCTTCTTCTTCCCCTCTCGTTCAAGTTCAAGAAAGAGAAGAAGTTCAGGAAAGAGAGAGGGATTCCTGAGTTTTAACCAGAAGAGAGAGAAGCTAGATGCTCTTCTTTTCCTGTCTTGACAAGAACAATCAAGAGCTTGTGGCCATTTACGTGGCCGAAGATTCGATCATCTTCTTGGTCATGAACTCTTTTCTTCAGTTGCAGTTGCAGGCTCTTTTTGCATGAAAGTTATACGTTGAAATAGCGACACAGACTCTTCGTTTCTCTCTTCCTGTGTGTCTCTCTCTTCCCACTACATTCATTCACATCCCATTCTCTCTCCCCCCCTCTCACACCATCCTTCTTGAAACTTACTTTTCATAACTCTCTCTCTCTCTAAATTAGATGGAGACTGAAGCGAGTCGGCCCCGCGTCGGTAACGGGAACGACAGCAACAGTCGCGAGGATAAAGATGGCACCGGTATCGGCGATAGCAGTACTAACGGAGGGTGCGTGATCGGGCTCAGCCCGCTAAGCCAAACGCTGTGGAGGGACAGCAGCGGCGACGAGAATTGCGGCGGTGGCAACGTGTTGGCCCGGCTCGCCTGGCGGGACCTGACGGTGACGGTGACGCACGGGAACGGGGAGACCCAGAAGGTGCTCGACGGGCTCACGGGGCACGCCGACCCGGGGACGCTCACGGCTCTCATGGGGCCTTCCGGCTCCGGCAAGTCGACGCTCCTCGATGCCCTCATGAGCCGGCTTGCCTCCAACGCCTTCCTCTCCGGCACCATCTTGCTCAATGGCCGCATGGCCAAGCTCTCTTTCGGAAGTGCTGTGAGTAATCTTGTTGCTCTCATCATCTACTTTTCTCTTTCGCTCCTCTAATGGCGATGATTCTATGAAAATTAAGAACAACGATTAAGACTAATAAGACCAAATCGATGATGGATCTTCCGAACGTGTAGTTTAGTAATCTCCATTCTATTTGGAACTTGGCTGTCTGAGGCAATGCGTAATTAAGCCAAAAAATAATAGTTTGACGAGACAGGGTCAATTAAATGATCATCATCCTTAAAGAACTAAAGTGGGTTCAGAAGAAGTAAATGTTTGTACGGGGGTCGAGGGTCAGGTCTCAATCTAGGTCGAGGCTCATCGATTCTCGATCTAATTAGGTTTTCCTCAAAAATCGAGAACCTGACTAGCGGCTTCGATTCCTAATTTTTCTTGTCCAATTTGGCACTCGAGCGATTTTTGATGGACCAGAAATATGCCAAAAAAAAAAATGCACCTGCTTCTGGAACTATCAGATACTGACCTAGTTTAGCCAACAATTCACAAGCCAAATTTCTCATGTAAAGTGGTTGCCTTAAAAAAAAAAAAAAGGGCTGATCCAGTATGGCCAGTCCTAACCCCTTGAAATCGGGAATCGAACTGCCTAGCCAACGTTTCTAATTTTAAGAGCCACGACTCAAACTGCCACCTTCTAGAATCAGGAACTGGACCACCAGTCCCGATCCGGTCAGTCTGATTTGCTTACCCCTAGATTGGGCACAATGGAGACATTTTGGAAAGTCTTCGTCGGATTCGGATGTGATGTTTTGGGTGTGAAGTTATATTGCACAGTTGATTATTAAGGAGAGCCTTCTCTACAATTTCTTCTTTTATGCGTATACTGTTCTTCATAGTTAAATGAGTCTTCAGTAATCGTAGGATCCACATTTTTGTACGCGTGTAAAGATTGACAGATTAGTGATTTTGCCTCGTGGTTAGGCGTACGTGACGCAAGACGACACGCTGATCGGGACCCTGACAGTGAGGGAGACATTAATGTACTCGGCGAGGCTGCGCCTGCCGGACAAAATGCCGGGGGAGGAGAAGCGGGCGCTGGTCGAGGGCACCATCATGAGATGGGCCTCCAGGACTGCGCCGACACAGTGATTGGGAACTGGTACCTGCGAGGGATCAGCAGCGGCGAGAAGCGGCGCGTCAGCATCGCCCTCGAGATCCTCATGCGCCCCCGCTTGCTCTTCCTCGATGAGCCCACCAGCGGCCTCGACAGGTGCTGATTTTGTAATAACTATAGGCAAACTCAACTGTGATGGTAGTAAACACGAAAATCAGCGTGGAGTATGGATATGGAACTTAAACTTACTCCTAGTAAGTCATTGTTATGGCAGTGCTTCAGCTTTCTTCGTGACCCAGACGCTCCGCAGCCTATCAAGAGACGGCAGGACCGTGATTGCCTCCGTGCACCAGCCGAGCAGCGAGGTCTTCGAGCTGTTCGATAGGCTGTGCCTGCTTTCCGGCGGCAAGAACGTTTATTTCGGTGCTGCTTCCGAAGCGTATGAGGTGATCCATCCTTGTCCTCAAGACACGAAATTGTTTTCATGTTTCGAAACTTCTCTCGAGCCTAACCTGAAGCTTCGTAATATCGCAGTTCTTTGCTCAAGCTGGATTCCCGTGCCCTGCTCTGAGGAATCCATCTGATCATTTCCTCAGATGCATCAACTCTGACTTTGATAAAGTCAAAGCCACTCTCAAGGGGTCTATGAAACACAAGGTACACAACTTTCTGTTGGCGAAAAGCAGTCGAAGGGATGAACAAAGGAATCAGAATCTGAGATATGATAACTTTCTCTTTAAGGAATTATTTGCCCTACAATGTTGCTAATGTTTATCAGAAAAAATCCCCATGATACAATAGAGTCTCGAACGAGAATATTAGATAGCAATTCTAATATTTCTCCAACAACTCTTTAGAAAACAATCGAAAACGAAGGCCGTAATTCTCTTGTTTTTAAAAGAACGAAAATTGAAAAAGAATTATGTTCGAAATGAACAGAACACTAGAATATATAACGAGAAATGAACACACTTTTTCGCGTTCGAAACATAGTTAATTCTCATGTAACTATTCGTGTCCAAAACAGTTTATGTAATCACACCTTTTCATTTTTCGAAAGTAGTTTTTGTATGAAAGATTGCAATTTTTGGAACGTCTAAAACTGCTAACTCGAAAAAACGCAATTCTTTATGTCGAAACTGTTAAGTCTGAAAAGTTATAACTATTGGATATAATTAATAAATTAAAATTTGAAATTAATATAAAAATAATCGCAACTCCTAAGCGACTAGAATATTGCAATTAAATTTTATTGAATTTAATTTCTAAATAAAATAAAATAAAATAAAATAAAATAATAAGAATATGATTGTTGATTAGTACTTGCAAGCGTGCTAAGTGTGGGGCTTTTTTCCAATTTAGGTTTTAATTTTTTTTTTTTTACAAAAATAGGGTAAAAAAAAAAATTAACCAATTTTGGGGCCCGCGTGGCACTTTCAATGCCACCCGGGCCCCGGCCGGCAGTCTAAATGCCGCCCGGGCCCGGGCGGCATTCAAAGTGCCGACCCCGGCCCACCGCGGCACTCTAAGTGCCGCGCTGGGCCGGGCGCGGCACTTTCATTGCCGCGTGGCCCGCGCGGCATCTTAAGTGCTGCACGGGCCGCTGGGCCCGTTCGGCCCAAAAGACCCAAGGCTCTTTTTTTTTCGTTTTTAAATATTTTCTTATGTGTTTTTAATTATATTTAAATATATATATAAATAATTATAGAAATTGTTAAATATAAATTTATACATATAATTATATAAATAATTACATAAATTTTTATATAATTAAAAAATATTCATATAAATAATTACATAAAATTTTAAATACAAATTTTTATTTTGAGGCCTATTAATATATATGTAATTAATTTATATAATTATATAAATATATATAAATTCTTAAATATTTTTTTTATTTTGAGGCTTATTAAGATATATGTAATTAATTTATATAATTATATAAATTTTTTAGTATAAATCATTATATAAATAATCATATAAATAATTATATAAATTTTCATTATATTTAAAAATTTATATATAAATTTTTAAAAATAAAATTTTATTTCGAGGCTTATTGAGATATATGTAATTAATTTATTTAGTATATAAAAAATTTAAAAATATTATTAAAATTTATTTATATTTACATAACTTTGTTAATATAAATAATTAATTTATTAAGATAATATTTTCATATAAATTTTTATTAATTATTTATATACTAAATAAATTAATTACATACATATTAATAAAATTTTCAATTAATTGTTGATAATTACGCTATAAAACTAAGCTTCAAAAGGAAAAAAAAATTATATTTATAAATTATATTAAGAAATATGTAATTGATTTATTGACTACGTAAATAATTATTTATATGATTATTTATATAATTATTTATATGAAAAATATAAATTTATATTAATTATTTACATACTAAATAAATTAATTACATCCATATTAATAAAATTTTTAATTAATTATTGATAATTACGTTACAAAAATAAGCTTCAAAATAAAAAAAATTATATTTATAAAGTTATATAAATATAAAATTATAAAACAGGAAAAAAAATATACGTTTCATATAAATAATTACATAAATAATCATACATATTAATAAAATTTTTCAATAATTAATTAAAAATATATTAAGATATATGTAATTAATTTATAGACTATGTAAATAATTAATAAAAAATATTTACGAGATCGGTGCTGGAGCTTTTTTTAATTTCGTATATTTTTTTCCTGTTTTATAATTTTATATTTATATAACTTTATAAATAAAATTTTTTTAATTTTGAAGATTATTTTTGTAACGTAATGATCAATAATTAATTAAAAATTTTATTAATATGTATGTAATTAATTAATTTAGTATGTAAATAATTAATATAAATTTATATAAAAAATTTATCTTAAAAAATTATTTATATGATTATTTATATAATTATTTATATGAAAAATATAAATTTATATTAATTATTTACATACTAAATAAATTAATTACATCCACATTAATAAAATTTTTAATTAATTATTGATAATTACGTTACAAAAATAAGCTTCAAAATAAATAAATATATATATATTTATAAAGTTATATAAATATAAAATTATAAAACAGGAAAAAAATATACAAAATTAAAAAAAGTTCCAGCACCGTTCTCGTAAATATTTTTTTATTAATTATTTACATAGTCAATAAATCAATTACATATATCTTAATATATTTTTAATTAATTATTGAAAATTTTTATTAATATGTATGATTATTTATGTAATTATTTATATGATTATTGATATAATTATTTATATGAAAAAAATTTATCTTAATAAATAAAATTTTCAATTAATTATTAATTTATAAATATAATTTTTTTTCCCTTTTGAAGCTTAGTTTTATAGCGTAATTATCAATAATTAATTGAAAATTTTATTAATATATATGTAATTAATTTATTTAGTATATAAATAATTAATAAAAATTTATATGAAAAAATTATCTTAATAAATTAATTATTTATATTAACAAATTTATCTAAATATAAATCAATTTTATGAATATTTTTTAATTTTTTACATACTAAATAAATTAATTACATATATCTCAATAAGCCTCAAAATAAAATTTTATTTTTAAAAATTTAAAAAATTATCTTAATAAATTAATTATTTATATTAACAAATTTATCTAAATATAAATTTTTATGAATATTTTTTAAATTTTTACATACTAAATAAATTAATTACATATATCTCAATAAGCCTCAAAATAAAATTTTATTTTTAAAAATTTATATTTATATATAAAATTTGAAATATAATGAAAATTTATATATTTATTTATATGATTATTTAAATAATTATTTATACTAAAAAAATTTATATAAATATATAAATTAATTACATATATCTTAATAAGCCTCAAAATAAAAAAATATTAAAAATTTATATATATTTATATAATTATATAAATTAATTACATATATATTAATAGGCCTCAAAATAAAAATTTGTATTTAAAATTTTATATAATTATTTATATGAATATTTTTTTAATTATATAAAAAATTTATGTAATTATTTATATAATTATATGTATAAATTTATATTTAACAATTTCTATAATTATTTATATATATTTAAATATAATTAAAAGCACATAAGAAAATATTAAAAAAAAAAAAAAAAAAAAAGGGCTTTGGGTCTTTTGGGCCGAACTGGCCCAGCGGCCCGCGCGGCACTTAGAGTGCCGCGGTGGGCCGGGGTCGGCACTTTGAATGCCGCCCGGGCCCGGGCGGCATTTAGACTGCCGGCCGGGGCTCGGGCGGCATTTAAAGTGCCGCGCGGGCCCCAAATTGGTTAATACTTTTTTTTTTACCCTATTTTTGTAATAAAAAAAAATTAAACCTAAATTGGAAAAAAGCCCCTAAGTGTGCCTAATAATCGCACGCTGGTATGGTGAGATCTAGCGCACTTGTACATTTCTTTATTTTGAAATGACGTAGCAACTTTCTAACTGATAAAGAGACTTGCACAGTCTTCTTTCTATCCTATGTGGGATTAGAAAAGGCAACATGTTTGTTTGTTTTATAAACAAACTTCAACACTTTCGTTTCTTCAAATCTCCGAGCTATATGTATGCATTGGATGCACATCACAGCATCTCAGAATTTAGTATCGTAATCGATTATTCGTGTCATTCCAAACTGGTACAAGGTAATTCCGATGACTTGCGCAGATTTTGGCAAGCGACGATCCTTTAGATAGGACTACAACAGCTGAAGCTACCCGAGTTCTCATCGATTTTTATCGGTCTTCCCAATACTACTATTCGACTACACAAAGGGTCGAGGACGCGTCCAGAGTTGTAAGCCGGCTTCCGTTCTTGTATATGCTGTTCGACTTCTTTCGCGTCGTGACCACCATACCATGTTGTTGCAGAAAGGAGCGGTACTCGATTCAGGAGGGAGTCAAGCTAGTTTCTTCATGCAAGCCCTCTCCTTGACCAAGCGTTCCTTCACCCACATGTCGAGGGACTTTGGGTATTACTGGCTGAGGCTCGCGATCTACGTTCTGGTCACCATCTGCATCGGCACGATCTATCTGAATGTAGGGACCGGCTATGGTTCGATCTTGGTATGTTTGAATTCGGCATTCTGGGCTACGTTCACAGTTCGCGACTGGTGGACAATTTGTCAGTTCTTTCCCCGCTTTTCACAATATCAAAGGAAGTGTCGCCTATGGCTAATGCGTTTTGATCATGCGATTTTGTTCGTGATACAGGCAAGATGTGCCTGCGCGGCTTTCGTCTTCGGCTTTGTCACGTTCATGTCGATTGGAGGATTTCCATGCTTTATAGAAGACATGAAGGTGATGTTCGCTATCTTACGCCTCGCAAACCATCAATGGCTATGAGACTGAACTGTACTTCCGAACATTTTCAGGTTTTCCAAAGGGAGAGGATGAACGGCCACTACGGGGTCGCCGCATTCGTCGTCAGCAACACGCTCTCTGCAATGCCGTTCCTCATATTGATCACATTCCTCTCGGGCACCATTTGTTACTTCATGGTTCGTCTCCACCCTGGATTCGTGCACTACCTGTTCTTCCTGCTCTCCCTTTATGCGAGCGTCACTGTCGTCGAGAGCTTGATGATGGCGATTGCCAGCGTGGTCCCCGACTTCCTCATGGGCGTCGTCATAGGGGCTGGAATTCAGGTTCATTCATTCATTCCTGTTGATCTTATTTTTGACACAAATGAATGAGCCTGACCAAGAGCAAGCAATACATTGCATACATGAGTTTTGAATCGATTCTCAGTTATTTGACTTAGGAAAAACTAGCCCGTCCTTTTAGAAATCTACAGTAGTCTTCAAAGTAACTTGTTTCTGCATCGATTGGTCTTAAGAAATTTGCTGAAACTGGCATAAAATGCAGCCTAGTGATCTGAGTTGAACTCCTTCACCAACCACTGATGTATCGCCTTTTCAATTTCAGTCCACCTATTACTTGCTTACGTATAATCATCCTCATTTCAGGGCATCTTCATGCTAGTTTCCGGCTACTTCAGGCGCCCGAAGGAAATCCCAAAGCCCGTGTGGCGGTATCCGATGTCCTATATCAGTTTCCACTCCTGGGCTCTTCAGGTAAAGGACAATGTCACCAATCTCATTACTCGAAATACAAAAAAAAAAAAAAAAAGGTTCTTAATATACTAAAAATCAGTCTGGCAATTGTTCCAGGGGCAATACAAGAACGACCTGAAGGGCTTGCTGTTCGACAACCAGTTGCCGGGCCTCCCGAAGATCCCGGGAGAGTTTGCTCTGGTGAACGTGTTTCAGATCGACGTGAGCCGTTCGAAATGGATAGACCTCATGGTGCTCTTCAGCATGTTC
>JAGVVM010006090.1:0-18457 GCA_019149425.1 Psidium friedrichsthalianum
TTTTTTCCCCCCCTCCCCCCTTTTCTTTTTTTCCCTCTCCTTCCTCTTTCCCGCCCCTCCCCCCCCCTCTCTTCCCTTCTTCCCCCTTCCCGTTCTTACCTCCCTTCCTCCTCCCTTTTTTTTTTCCCCCTTTCCCCCCCCCCTCCTCCCCCCCTCCCCTTCCCCTTTCCCCCCTTCCCCTTTTTCCCTTTCTCTTTTCCCCCCTCCCCTTCCTTCTTCTTCCTTTCCTCCTCCCCTCCTCCTCTCCTCCCCCTTCTCCCCTCCCTCCTTTCTCTCTTTTCCTCCCCCCCCCCTCCCCCCCCCTTTGAGCCCCCTTCCCCCTTGTGTATTACCGCTTCGTCCAACCCCCTTTCTTCTCCTTTTTTTCAGCTCCTGGTCTCTGGAGAAACTGGAAAGTCTCTACATGAAGAAATCTGGACGTCGAGATTTATTTGAAGCAGCGTCTTTATACCCTAAAGATGCGCGAAGGTACGCCTGTTCAGGAACACTTGGATGAGTTAATAAAATTGTTCTGGATATGAAAAATTTAGATATTAAACTTGATGATGAAGATCAAGCTTTGATTGTGTTATGTTCACTGCCTGCTTCATATGAGATTTTGTGAACTCGATGCTTTATGGACGTGAATCCATAACTTTGGAGGATGTTAAAGCATCTTTGAATTCTGCTGAATTGAGAACGAAACTGAATGGGAATACTAGTGAAAATAAAGCAGATGGTTTATTTGTGAGAGGCGGAACAAGAACAGGGATAAAGCTCCTCGAGGGAAATCTGTTGGTCGCTCAAAATCTAGGCCACCTGGCGATAAGACGACGTGGAGTGCTATTATTGTCACAAAAGAGGACATTACAAGTCAGATTGTCCTGTGCTCAAGAGAAAAGGTAAGCAACATGCTCAAAGACAAGATGTGGTGAATGTTGCTAGCGAAGATGAGTCTAAGGCGTCAGACAGTGTTCTTACTGCATGCTCTGCTGTTAGTTTGTCCGATGATGTTTGGATATTGGACTCTGGAGCATCATATCATATGTGCCCAAATAGGGAATGGTTCACCACGTATGAGAAAATAAATGGTGGATCAGTCTTGATGGGTAATGATGCTGTATGCAGAGTTATGGGTATTGGTACTGTTCGGATTAAATGTCATGACAAAGTAGTAAGAACCTTGACTGAAGTAAGGCATATACCGGACTTGAAGAGAAACCTTATCTCGTTGAGCAGTTTGGATTCCATTGGGTGTATGTACTCAGGTGGAGGTGGAGTTCTCAAAGTCTCCAAAGGCAATCTGGTTGTGATGAAAGGAAGCAAGGTGAACCACTTGTATCATCTACAGGGTAGCACTGTTATGGGTCCTTCGATTGGCACATCTAATTCTGTTTCTGATAATGATAAAACAAAACTGTGGCATATGCGTTTGGGCCACATGAGTGAGCGTGGCATGACAGTTTTGAGTAAACGTGGTTTACTTTGTGGAGAGCAGACGACCTCGCTAGATTTCTGTGAGCATTGTGTTCTTGGCAAGCAGTGCAGAGTCAGCTTCAGTACAGCACACATTCAACAAAGGGCACACTTGACTACATCCACTCTGATTTATGGGGACCAGCACAGGTTCCATCTAAGGGTGGTGCTCTTTACTTTGTGACGTTCATTGATGATTATTCCAGGAAGGTTTGGGTTTATTTTCTGAAGAGGAAAAGTGATGTATTTGAAACCTTCAAGAAGTGGAAAACCCTTGTTGAGAATCAGACTGGAAAGAAGATCAAACGTCTTAGGACTGATAATGGTCTTGAGTTCTGCAGTGGCGATTTTAATGAATTCTGTGCAGATGCTGGTATCGTTCGACACCGTACAGTTAGACACACTCCTCAGCAGAATGGGGTGGCAGAACGTATGAACAGAACCCTTTTGGAGAGAGCAAGATGCATGCTCTCTAATGCTGGCATGGAAAAAGACTTTTGGGCTGAAGCTGTTAACACAGCCTGTTATCTGGTTAATCGCTCTCCTTCAACAGCAATAGACTGCAAGACTCCCTTTGAGAAGTGGTCAGGTAAGCCTTGCGATTACTCTAATCTAAAGGTTTTTGGATGCCCTGCTTATTATCATGTTAAGGATGGTAAGTTAGAACCTAGAGCAAGAAAATGCATCTTTGTTGGATATGCTGATGGTGTAAAAGGGTATCGTTTGTGGTGTCAGGAATCCAACTCGCATAAGTTCATTATTAGTAGGGATGTTACTTTTAATGAAATGCTTATGCTTGATCAAAGAAAGGTTGTTGATGATCATGCAGGAAAGCCTGAGAGCAATATGAATAAGGTGGAGGTTCAGGTGGAGCTTCCAGAGAAAACCTCTCGAGATGATTTAAGCGAGCAAAGTGTTACTGTTGATTCAAGTTCAGATGAGGAAGCTGTAGATGAGGTGGAGCAGCCATATTCTATTGCTACTGGCAGAGAAAGGAGGCAGACTCGACCTCCTCAAAAATATGGATACTCTGATCTGGTGGCTTATGCTCTCACGACAGCAGAAGGTATGGGTATTCATGAACCCTCTACTTATACTGAAGCTGTTACTTGCGTAGAATCAGAAAAATGGGCTACTGCTATGGTTGAGGAACTTGAATCACTTCACAAGAACCAGACTTGGGACTTGGTGCCGTTGCCTAAAGAAAAAAAGGCCATTGGGTGTAAATGGGTCTTCAAGAAAAAGGAAGGAATTCCAGGTGTTGAAGATGCTAGATGCAAGGCACGACTTGTAGCCAAAGGCTACAATCAAAAGGAGGGAATTGATTATACTGAGGTATTCTCTCCTGTGGTTAAGCACACTTCCATCCGTGTGTTATTAGCTTTAGTTGCTAAATTTGACTTTGAGCTTGAGCAACTTGATGTGAAGACTGCTTTTTTGCATGGTGACCTTGATGAGACTATTTATATGGCCCAGCCTGAGGGCTATTATGTAGAAGGCAAGGAAGACCATGTTTGCAGATTGAAGAAATCCTTGTACGGTTTAAAGCAGTCTCCAAGACAGTGGTATAAGAGATTTGATAGCTTTATGATAGGAAGTGGTTATCATAGGAGCAGCTATGATAGTTGTGTCTACTTCAGGAAGGGTTCAGATGGATCCTTTGTCTATCTCCTCTTATACGTTGATGATATGCTCATTGCTGCAAAGAACATGTCAGATGTGTTGATCTTGAAGAAACGGCTCGGTGAGGAGTTCGAGATGAAAGATCTGGGTCCTGCCAAGAAAATCTTAGGGATGGAAATTCGGAGGGATAGGAAAGCAGGAAAATTATATCTATCGCAGAGGAGCTATATTGAGAAGGTACTTGAGAAGTTTGGCATGCAGAACGCAAAACCTGTTACTACGCCATTAGCACCTCATTTTAGACTCTCAGCTCTACATTCACCTCAGTCAGAAGATGAGGAGGCTGCAATGTCTCATGTCCCATACTCCAGTGCAGTTGGCAGCTTGATGTATGCTATGGTATGTACTCGTCCCGACATTGCTCATGCAGTTAGTGTGGTAAGTAGATATATGGCTCACCCTGGAAAGGAGCATTGGCAGGCAGTAAAATGGATACTTAGGTATCTTAGAGGTTCCGCAGATTTGGGCTTGGTGTTTGATAGAAATAGTTCAAGTGGTACCTCAGTTGTGGGATTTGTGGATTCTGACTATGCAGGTGATCTTGATAAAAGAAGATCTTTGACTGGCTATCTTTTCACGCTATCTGGCTCAGCTATTAGTTGGAGGTCAACCTTACAGTCGACAGTCGCTTTGTCTTCTACAGAGGCAGAGTATATGGCAGCAGCAGAAGCAGTGAAAGAAGCTATCTGGTTAAGGAATCTTGTTCAGGAACTTGGGCTTCAGCAGGAAGACAATTCAGTTGTCTTTTGTGATAATCAGAGTGCTATACACTTAGTTAAAAATCAAGCATATCATGAGAGGACTAAGCACATTGATGTCAGATATCACTTTATTCGAGAGGCAGTTGCTGAGAGAAATATGATGGTAAAGAAGATTGGCACTGCTGACAATCCTGCTGATATGTTGACCAAGTCAATCCCCGCCAACAAGTTTAAGCATTGCTTGAACTTGATTGGCATGCTTGTTTGAGGTTTGCCCCTTTCTGGGGCTTGGTGGCGAGGTGAATGAAATTCTACCTTTGTTTGAAGAGGACATATTCTTTCCTTTGTTACATCCCTTGTTTCCTACACCGAGTTAGCTCACGTAGGCTTAGGGATGCCGGAAGAACATGTTCGGCTTCTTGACTTATTAAATTCAAGCCAAGGTGGAGAATTGTTAAATATGTCTTGAATTTATGACATATTATTTGAGTGGGCCGTAGGCCCAACCCAGAGGAATTAGGTTTTTCCTTTTATGTTTTGAGACACAATATATATATTGTGATTAGGGTTTCATTGTATGATGTACTCTCCTTTTGAATATAGTGGAATTTTCGTTGTGCCTCGCCCGTGGACGTAGATCAATTTTGATCGAACCACGTAAATCTCTGTGTTCCACTTTTGTTCTTCGTTTGATTTCGCAACAGCTGACTTTGTAAATACCCTTACCGAACTCAGGGCTCTCAGATTACCAAGCTCCACCTTTCAATCTCTCGAGTGGATTCCACCTAAAATTGAGCGGTTGAGTTTCTTCAGTCTTGAGTCCACAGTTGGATGGTCAAACCTTCACACCTTCAAATATTTGTCAAGTTTGGAGATATGCAGGTCGTGCTTAACCAAAATTCCGATGGATGTGCTTAGACAGCCGGAGACCTTCACAAGTTAATGATATACCAGTGTCAATTTCTTGGAGACCATCCCATTTACCAAGCTTAAGAAAGCTAGATTGCTTGTTTATTTATGACTGCCCTCGGCTAGTTGAGATTCAAGGTCTTGGAAAATCAGAATCTCTGGAGCAATACGTATTCTTCATTGCCCGTCCTTGAAAGAGCTATCGGATCTTTCCAGCTTATAGAACCTGAGCTTGTTGGAATTATCTGATTGCGACTCATTGGAAAGTTTGCCTGTTGTGAATAAGGAAAAATGTCGTTTGAATGTTTTCAGATGCAAGATGCTACCTCATGATTCAAGTCTAGAATTTCGACGGTTTTCTGAGCAAATGGCTCCCTATAGTGTCTTGGCACTGGGAATTTTACTTAGTGATCTACTTCGATAACGAATCATCTCCTCTATTTATATATTGTGTACCATCACATCTTGTCTTGTACCGAGATTGAAAAATAGCAACACTTTGCTCTCTTTTATTTATTGTAGCTGAGACATGATGAGACTTGAACTTTTCGGCCCTCACTTATTGTCGACACTTGAATTTTATCTAATTCATTAAGCCAATCCATTTCTTTAGTCAGTGCTGATATTGTCTACGAGTAAAGAAATAAGAATAAGAGTTATCTTAACGATTTGCACTCGTATTCTTGTTCCCACATTGATTTTAGATATAAAAACTGCTTTGATTCCATGATTTGGTCGATTTGTTCTTACTTCTGGAGCTGTTTGATATTATGCCTCAAAACACGTACATGAGCTAATATGTACTTCCTGCAAATATGAAGGTGCCCTTGATACGATACATATGAAATTAATCATTTGCACAAGCTATTAAGCATGATTTTTTAAATCTTCATGGTTACCTTGATTTGAACGTGAGTATGTTGTTCTCTATTTCTGCTATGCATGTTGCTATGATGGTCTAGTGGTGGTTACCGATATGCAACGGCTTCGAGATGATGTTCCACTTGGCTTCCACTTGCGATATGTGTACGGGTGATTACTTCTAGCTCTCTATTTAGTAGTTCATTTCATTCGTGGTTCATCTGTGAGATATTGTGTAATACTTGGGTTATCTTGACTGGGTCAAAAAGAAAAATGATGGGACCCACCGTAAAAAGGGCAAAAGAGAGTTGAAAAAGCTAACGAAAGGAAGAAAAAATAATAGTGGACGCTTGGCTTCTTCCTTTTAAGACCGAGAGCTCGATGCAAACAGAGGAAAAGGAAAGGAAGAAAGAAGAAAGAAGAAGAGAAAGAGGGGATTCTCTCCACGACGCCTTGTCAAGCCGTTTTGACACTGATTTGCAACATTCAGTAATTAATCGCACCACTCATTCATCTTATCAGAATAGTTTATGGATTAGGGCTTTGCAACTTGAAGTTTAGTGAAATTTGAGTCGTATGGTCCGATTTTGAGTTGTTGAGCTTCAGGCTTTCTTGAAATTGGTAGATTATGGTGTTATAGAGCCATGGATTTTGAAGAGAGTGGTTTTTGAAAAAACGGTTTGGTCGGAAGGAGAATTTTAAGGTTTCGCGCTTGAGTTCGCTTTGCGAATGGTTTGCATATTCACTTAGGTAGTGCGATTTGTTGGCCCGTAAGGGTTGTTTTTGTTAGTGTTTAAGCTTAGTTTAGTCGATTTGTCGTTGAGACAGAGTTTTACTTGATTTTGACGCTATTCCTCACTTATTGTTAGGGTCGCAAGTTTGACATTTCGAGTATCGTTTGTTATTTGTTCGTAGGCGTCCTAAGTGAGTGGTACTATCTTTTCTTTGAGTTTAGATAACTCATTATCGAAAGTGATATGGATTATGTAGGTGTGAGATATGAAATGACATTGTTTATGCATAAAAAGCTAAATTGAGCATTTACTACTTCTTGGTTATCTACGAATGTTTTAGAACACATATTATGTGAGGTGTTGTTGAGGAGATGTATTGCTTGGCGAAATAGTTTGTGAATGATTTCTAGATGGCATGAAAGATGCTTTGAGACCGGTATTTCTAGCAGATGAAATGTGTTGTGGAAAGGTTATGGTTTTCTATTTATAAAATGTATTATGGTTTCTGTGATTGATTATGTATTAGTTTTCTAGTATGAAAGAAATGGTTTGATGTTCGTGATTGTGATTGGACTGACCAAGGACTAAGTGCTACATGATGATGCATGTCTCGTGGAGCTACCTCTAGAGCTTGTATTCAAAGACTTGGTGTTACATGGTGACGCGAGTCTCGTGGGAGTTGCCTCTAGAGTCTTGTATTGTTTATATGTGTTGGTTAAGGGCTAAGTATTACACAAAACGATGCGAGTATTGTAGGAGCCACCTCTAGAGACTTGTATTGTTATATGTGTTGGTTAAGGGCTAAGTATTACACAACGATGCGAGTATTGTAGGAGCCACCTCTAGAGCCTTGTACTGTTATATGTGTTGGTCAAAAGGCTAAGTGCTACATGACGATGTGAGTATCATGGAAGTCACCTCTAGAGCCTTGTACTGTTGATATGTGTTGGTTAAGGACTAAGTGCGACAGAGTGTCGTGAGTCTCATGAGAGCCACCTCTAAACCTTGAGTTGGATATTAAGCATGGAATGGACCTCTAGAATGTAAATTAATGAGATTGAGTATTTAACTGGACCAATTATACTTGTCTTTATATTATTCTTATGAGTTTGTTATATTCTGGCTTAGGTATAAATGAGCTATGTCTTAAGTCTTTAAATGTGTGCGGTGAAGTTCTATCTACTTAAAAGATGTATATTACACACTAGGTTGTGTTGCTCATCCCTCTCTCTACATGCTTTTCAGGTTCCTCAGTTAGCGGCAGTAACGCAAGAACGTGTGAGGCTTTTTGATAGTAAGATTTTGGGTATGATTTGAGGAGCTGTATTTATGATAAAACCTTCACTGTACATATATTATTCTTGTGAGTTTGTTCTACTCTGGTTTGGTATGAATGAGCTATCTCTTAAGTCTAAATGTGTGCATGAAGGTTCTCTCTCCTTAAAAGATGTATATTATTTATTGGGCTATGGGTGCTCATCCCTCTCGTCTTACGTACTTTTCAGTTCCTCGGTTAACGCAAGTAAGGCGAGAGTATCGCGAGGGCTTTTGGTGGTAGGATTTTGGGTATGATTTGAGGAGTTGTATATATCTAGATTGGCTAAGTTCTAATTGTACATATTCTTTGTTGGCGATAGAAACTCTGATGTTGTAACTAACTTGTTGATTTGTGATGTATATATAGTTGGAGATATATATTTTGATAATAAGTTTTTTAGTTGTTTTGAGACTGCATCCTTTGTGTGGAAGGATGGCCATGTCATCCCCTACTTTTGTTAGTTTCGGGGTGTGACATAGTGTGAAAATGTTCGATGACTGGGGTGTCCAGCTGTGGCTGCTAATGAGGAACGGCTTGGAGTCACTGGTGTGGGAGTGTTAATTTCTGGTGGTGTTCACATATATTCCTTGTTAGACTTGTCAAAATGGGTTCAAAACCCATTTACTAACTCGCAAGCATTTAAGTGGATTATAACAAACTTAGCAATCTAGTATAATGGGTCTCCAAAATAAAGAGATAAAAATAAGTGGGCTATAAATGGTCAATTATGAACCCATTTACAATCCACTTAAGATAACCCATCCTAAGGCCTCTAGCCCTTTTTTTTTTCACTTTTCTTTTTACTGTTTCTTTCTTTCTTTCTTTCTTTCTTTTTACGAAGCTAGCAAGGGTCACACCGTTGGTCGCTTGTCGCAGCCGCCTGCCTCACCTTTCTTTGTTCGTGCCTTGTGCACTCACTCATTGTAAACCTGCCTTCCTCCAATTTTACGAGCTAAGCTTCTTTGATTCTTGCTATTTTCTGTTCCTCAATGTGTTGCTGCCTAAATTGTGTCAAGCACAGCAGATCGGTATGGAGGGTCCTTTCAGTTTTCCATTTTGTGTTTGGCACAAGCTGTCCCACTTAACTTTGTAAATGAGGCTACTACATTCAGTTTTGATGCTAAGGGTTTATGCACGGATTAGGAACTATACTGACTCTTTCTTATTTTGTTTTGGCCGATTGTTTATAGACTTTAATGTGCATTGACGAACTCTGGAGCTAATTAAGGCCTTGTTTGATGACTCTCTTTTATCAGACCTTTCAACATCGTTGTTCCTCCTCCATCTGTCCGACTATATCACCTATTTCACTCCGGAGGCTTTGTATCATCTTCTGTTCTAGTTCATCTCATAGTTCTGCATGAGGAAAAGATCAAGTTAGTTTGGAAATATGCCCGTTATTGTTGACACCTGATATTCCTTTTATTTTTAAAAAAATTAATTAAAAATATCATAAAAATTCATAAAATTGAAAATAAACTTTGAAGCCTTAGCCAAGTCTAAGAATTCATTTTGAACAAAAAATAATTTTCAGATTTTTTTTGGCATTTTTAATATTATTTTTAATTTAAAATATCCCTAAATATAAAAAAATAGCATTAGTGAGCAGAAAAATATGAAAAAAATATTTATTATTCTTATTTTAATTTTAATATCATTTGGTCACTTTAAAATCCTAAAAAATTTGACCTGGGTCTTTCATTTCTGAAATTTTTGTATTTAAGTCCTTGGTCGATCCAAAAATCTGAGATTGAGTCCTTTCTAATCTTCTTTTCACTGTGCACTAGTTATGACATTTGGTTCTTACACTTTTAATTGCGTTTTGTCCAATCACTTTAGTGAATTGCGCATATTGAAAAATGAACCTAATGAATTTTCATTTAGTTTTCTCGTTTGCAACTTGAGATTAATTGGTATTTTAAACCCACATCCAAAGATTTTCTCACCATTTTAAAGTTATCGAAAAGGTTGGATCCGCGAAATGTGGTCATTTGAAATTCGAATTATAATTTTTATACAAAATCACCGTTTAAATTTGGGATTTTCATGGATAATCCCTAAAAAAAACCACTCTAGTATCTTTTATGTGAAGACAAAAAAAAAAAAAAAGACTGATCTCGCGTATTAAAAAAGATGCCAAAAATCTGTTGGAGGGGGGGGGGGGGGGGGGGGGGGGGTACGGATGAGAAGAGGTCAAAAAAAGCTTGAGGGAAGAACGAAAAAGACAAAAGAAAGAGGAAAAAGACAAAACGGAGGGAGAGTTACGCCCTTGGGACGGATGTACAGGAGGAGAGCAAAAGGTGGCGTCGTCCTTCTGAAGAGGGGGGTGGCGTTTTTTGGCCTTTCTTGGGGGGTAGTTTCTCTTCGTTTGCGGGCAACGTCACAGAGAGGCGAAGAACAAAAAAAAAAAAAAAGTTTTCTTTTGGGATGATTTCTTGCGGGCGAGCTTCCTGAGAGAGGAATACACAGAGAAGGCCATAGAGAGAGTGAGTGAGGGTGAACTCCAGGGGACCGAGGGGGGAAAAAACAAACACACAAGCGAAGAGGAAAACGGGTCCGTAAAGCAAAATAATAGGGGGATTCGTGATTCTTGAGGTGATTCACCGAGAGCAAAAAAAGAAAAAGAAAATAACGTCACAGACCAGCCACTCCCTTGGTTTTGGAGGTTTGAAAAGGACAGAGAGAAGGGTATGATTTTGAGGTTCTCGATTGTCAGCGGGCAAAGGTACTCACTTCGTCTGATTAGCCACCTCCTTGTTTCGCCAGACCAGTTGAACGCCACACAAACAAATGATTGCTCAGACCGTAAGCTTCCGCTTCAACCAGATAAACTTCTCTAGGCCATATCTTCACCTTGTCGATTTGTCACAAAGGATATAAATCTTACCACGAATCATTAGCCAAGATTTTTCTTTTTTTTTTTTACATGAATCATTGCCTCATAGCACTCAATCACCCTTTCTCTGTTTGTGTTCTTGTTCGCATGTCATTAATGGCGTTTGTCGGCGGCGAAGTGTGTGGATATTGAATCTGAAGAGAAAATGAAGGAGACGTCCAAGGAAAAAGACGATGCTGGAAGGAAGACGCACAAAAAGAAATAAATAAGAAAATAAAAAAAATTTAGGAAAGGAAAAGAATGAAAAATGCGGATGATAAGATGGGTCATATTGGGTGTGCATATTAGTTTGCTCTTGTGAATTGGGCTATAAGATGTTGGCCACGAATTTGATTTTAAGACTGGGCCCTGTAGAAAAGAAGAATAGGCAAAAAAATGGAATTTAGCCCAAACTCCAAGGGGTGGCTTTCGTTGTAGACCAGACTTGGCCTGGATGGCCCAGGTCCGGTGCCAATGGCGTGGTCGGGCCCATCGGCCCGATCTGGATCACCTTTCTCGGGACTGGAAAGAGGAAAAAATTAGAAGAAGATTAAAAAACCAAAAAATTCAGCCGCTAAGGTTTACTAAGTTGAAGGTGGAGCGGCGTTGCTAGGTAGGTGTTCCTTTTTATCCAGGAGAACATTTCCCTTTTTAGGCCTTTGTAGCCGCTAACCACAACCCTTCAAACGGTTTCTTCTTCGGAGTCATGAGGCTGGTGACAAGGCTAAAGCAAGGTGAGTTTTGGAATTATTGCGAGAATTCTCTGCTGAGTCTTGCCGAGGAAGACAAGTCTTTGCTCCCGTTACTTGTTATTGGCAAAGCATTATTGGCTCATGTAGGTTGGATGGACAACGTATTAGGCCAGCATTTGTTAGAGTGAACATTGAGGGTTGAGTTTGGCTCACTTCGCTGTCAAGATGCTCCATGAATCGGGCCACAGAGCATGTCTACAGCGCCGTTGAGCGCCTCTCAGCTCGCTCAGACTGCCGCCATCTGGAGGTACACGACGGGACTGCATTGATCTTTGTGGTTGCTCGTGTTGTTTCGATTGCACGTTTGTCTCGTGGGGCTGTGTGCTTGTAATGAGGATGCGTCTTGACGGCGAACAAAGGTTTGAGGTTTGGGAGTTTTCGGCTTAGTACTCCACTACCCATTATCGATTCGTTGAAA
Source organism: Psidium friedrichsthalianum (assembly GCA_019149425.1). Lineage (NCBI taxonomy): Eukaryota > Viridiplantae > Streptophyta > Magnoliopsida > Myrtales > Myrtaceae > Psidium > Psidium friedrichsthalianum. The sequence goes on from JAGVVM010006090.1 coordinate 11,707, forward strand.
AAAAGCGTGCCGCGGGGGCTTTGTTTGCCTTATCGAGTCGAAGTTCATTTCGGCGCATGAATTGCTTCTTTCGTGGCTGAATTACTCTCTTGCTTACGCCATTGATATCCGTCAAAGATGGCTCTCACGTTTCTCTCTGTTTGTTGTCCCCATTTCTGGGTCTCTAGACTGGATCTCGGGTAGATCCACCATGGTCTTGTTGGTGAGTTAAATCTATTCACACTACATGAACGCTGGATTAATTCTGCTTTCTCTTTAATCTTCTACTCATAGGTCTGGTTAGGTCTCCGATAACTGCCACCCTGCCTTAATTGCTGTAGTCTTTCTCGTTTGCCTTTCTTTCTACAATAAAATTTAAATCGTGTGCATCAAAAGAGTTTCAAAACGTTTGCTGTAGTCTATTGTTGGTTATCGTATTCCTCAGGACTTCTTTTTCCCTCAATTTGTCTTTAGTTATAATTCTTTGTTCATCAACACTCGCAATATTCTAGCCTTGTTACTTTCATATTTTCTTAATTTGGTCTAATTCATGGAAACAGTACAAAGGACTGAAATGGTCCAATGAGTTTCTGACTTTGCTTATCTTGCATTGTCTATAGTCTGTGCTACTATGTTATTCATATAAATTCATACGGAATTACGCACTTGTCTTTGTTGCTTTAGTCAAATTGAGAAGTCGGAAAAACTCAGAGGTTTAGTGCCTTAAGAATAATTATGGATATTTCTTTATGACAGATTATCCGGTACTCTTTCTTTGGCATGAAGGAGACTCTAGGTTTTACACCATCATGGCTATTATGGTTGAGGTACTAATAAATTAGTTGTAGCCTATTTAAACTCTTAGAGATGTTTGATCCATCTGATATTATATGCTGTACCTTATGTTTTCATTGTGCACGTACAGCACTTTCCTGGTGTTGTATCAAACTGGCATTGCCAGTGAAGTGGGCTAATCTATATTGCACTTCCATACATTAAGGTATTTCTTTCTTTTTTTTCTTTTCATTCTTTTTAACTGAATTACTTCCAGCCAATTGTTAAACGATGAACATGCCACTTTATTTGGCATTGTATTCCTACTCTGCTCAAAGACAAGGTTTTATAATTCATTTATCATCCTTTGGTTGGTTTTGATTTTTTATGTCTGTGACGGCTCCCCTTGGGGGTCCAAGGGGAGAAAATTTCATATTCATGGGAACATGAAGCAGTTTGGTTTAAGGGAAAACGATTTGAATTAATAGCTTGGGCTGGTTTACTCCAGGGGAAGATCAAATTAAGAAGCTTAAGCTTGCCGTAGATTCAAGAGGTAGAAAGGTTGGAGAGGAATGGTTTACTATGTTGAAGAACAGGCCTTGGCTAAGTAGTTGTTCCTTTTTATCCAGGATAATAGAATATTTTCCCTTTGTGTTGTTTCTTGTTTAAACTTTTTACAGTTTAACACATTCGAACAGTTTCGTCTTCAGATTCCATGAGGCTGGTGACAAGGCTAGAGCAAGGGTTTGGAATTATTGCCAGAACTCTCTGCTGAGCTGCAGATAAGACAACTGTCCTTGTCTTTTCTACCATGTTGCTTGTTATTACAAAAGCATTGTTGGCTCTTGTGAGGTTGGAATGGACGCCTATATACAGTCTGTAACTAAGTTTGTCTATGAGGCTAGTACTCTGTGGCAACTCAAAGAATAATATGTGATAACAGATTCATAGCACTTCTGCATAAAGGGTTAAAGACAGACAATTTCTCTTTCCTTTATCGCTGCATTTAATAAAGGGAAAAAGCAAATTGTCTCGTCAATGAGTTTACTTCACTGTTTGAGCTACCCATGTTTCCTATGTGAGGGTGCCATGTTGATTGGTCTCAAGGTGAAAATTAGCTTGCAGACTAAAGCATAGCAATTCTCTAAAGTCAATGGACCAGAAAACGGCCACATAGAATCATCTTTTTCCTTGTTAAATCCTTCTTTTCCTTAATTCTCTCACAGTCTTTCATACATCCTTACTAATATTTATAACAAGGTTCATGCTTTGCCATTTCAGAATTAATAATAATCACTCTGCATACTGATTTGGTTGGTGACAATTCTTGTATTTCAGTGAAGGGAGGAGTAGGAAATGGGTTTTCCCCACCCTTCCTGGGTTCTGTAAGTCTAAGGTAACACCAGAAGTCATTCTACAATCTGAGTTATGCTTTAGTAGCATCTACATCTTTTGTATTCGAATAAATATATTATCATTCATAATTGGGTGAATTTTGTGCTATTTCCATATCCAAGGCCAAATATATTGCTAGGTCAGCATGTTGTTAAAGTGAACATTGAGGGTGGAGTTGGCTCACTTTGCTGTGAGGTCAAACTTGGAGCACGCTTGTATTTATATTCTGTGACTCATTTGAAGTGGTTTCATAGTACTTCGGAATAAAAAAAAAACTATTACTTAGGGAAGAAGATGGATTGTGATTTCTAGCTTTATTATTTTTTGGCACTTAATACCACTGAATTTGGTCAAATTTCCCCTTATCTATGTCTGTTGCTTGTTGACCTTCCTCTTTAAATGACCCAATCAAACTGAATACTTTTAAGCTTCTTGATCATGACCTCACTTGTTGGATTGGTCAATCTGTAAAGATATGGATTTTGTTTCTTTCTCAACTTTTTGATGGAGACAAGAAATGCGAGATGTTGTATTTTTTTTTTGGCTCCCTTTGTCACCTGTCATCATTTGGCTCTTTTTACTGGCTTGTTTTTCTCAAGTAAGGTCCTAATAGCGGACCTGTGCATTATTTTTTCATCGTCCCTGATTCCTAAGCGTTGAATCACATCTACATTTGCTGAATGCAGGATGTGGAAGTTTCAGTTGGATCAAACGGGCTGAAATAGTTGGCCTATCACCTTAATGTTTTGATGTAGCGCAAGGGAGTGCAGTACACAATACAGTGGATATGCAGTCATTGTTCTCTGACTAGACCTAATGGTGGTGGTAAATCAAGTTTGCTGCGATCAATTTGTGCAGCTACTCTACTTGGAATTCGTCTAATGGTCCCAGCAGAGTCGGCTCTTATTCCACATTTTGATTATATTATGCTTTATATGAAATCTTATGACAATCCAGCTGATGGGACAAGCTCGTTTCAGGTGCTGACTTCTCAGGCCTACACTTATTTCTCTCTTTAGTGATGGTTAACGATTAGTTTTCTTTGTGCTCATCGCATGCCTGTGTTTGTCATTTGAAACATACTGCCCGAGCCAAACCTATTGATGGTCGATGTGAAATTTACGCTGTATCACACTATGAAATGAATTTACTGTTGTATAGTGCATTCATATGTTCATTTTGATGCTAGGAATTTTTCAGAACTTTTTTCTTTTTAGGAGGAGGAATTTTCATAGCTTGCCAAGAACAAATATATCCCATATTGATTTACTGGCAGTGATGAAGTTGCTCTGAATTTGGAAAGGAATTTGGCAATCAGTCAGTTGAGACAAGAACAATAGAGAAGCGCCTCTTGTCTAGACAAAACAGAAATGATAGAAACTTAAAAAGTGATCTATTGTTAGGTTGGGGACTACCATATGCTTGTTTGATTATCCTGACAAATAGCGTTGTGCACTTGTATCTTAATGTATTGGCACCGATGTGCATGTTTACATGAGCTCATTGATAAGTCCATTCATATTTCGATGGTCTTAGGTGGAGGTGTCCAAAATTCGTTCTATTATTACCAGAGCAACTTCAAGAAGCCTTGTGCTGGTGGATGAAATCTGCCGAGGAACAGAAACAGCAAAGGGACTCGTATTGCTGGCAGTATTATTGAAACTCTTGATAGAATTGGTTGTCTGCGTATTATATCCACTCATTCGCATGGATTTTTAGTTTGCCTTTGAATACGAAGAACACTGTGCACAAAGCCATGGGTATAACATATGTTGATGGGCAAACGAAACCAACTTGGAAATTGATGGATGGAATTTGTCAAGAAAGCCTTGCATTTGAGATGGCTATGAAAATCCCTCTCCCTGTGAGAGTTTTCCCTACCTTTCTGGGTAGACCTCCTCTAGTTTTTTCCGCTTCTCAAACCCTAATGTTATTTCGCTTTCAATGGAATACAGACGTCTCATCCCAAACAACAGACTCTTCCTGACCCTCCTTCATTCGTTCCTGGGCTTTCGCTGTTCTCTCAAACCCTATCCCGCATTGATGCAGACACAAATCGCATCTTCTTTGTCACTTTATCCCTCCAGATCATCATTACAGACTCTTCCCGTCCTTTTATTGTTCACAAATCACGATTGCCCTAACCCTAACCCTCTCTTCCCTCTCACACCTCCACATTTGCGCTATCTCCCTCTTGCTGTCTCTGCCCAGCTGAAGCTGCTCCTCTTTAGGGATGGACCAACAAACCGAGCAAGAGAGGCGCCTAGCTGCTTTGTGTCACCGAATGGGTCACCTATGGCCAAAAACAAAGAAAGCCATTGTGGACAAGATTGTATCAGACGAAAGCCTTGAGGAAGGACAGCGCACTATCTTTGGTCATCTACATGGCAACCCCAAATAAACTTCCAGGCTTTCCAAACAACAATGAAGAAAGCATGGAAAACGGAACAAGTGGTATGCTCTCACTTGAACCAGTTTGTTCTCCTTTGTGTTTGAGAATGTAGAGGACAAAAAACAGAATCACTGAATCTGGGCCGTGGTCCTTTTCACGGCACCTCTTGGTCCTGAAGCCATGGGAACCAAGTCTTATTCTCAGAGCCTCTCTTCAACTTATGTGCTTTCTGGACCCATATTGTCGGACTACCTGTTGAAGGTAGAAAGGAAGAAGTGATTCGAAAGGTTGCTGAGACAATAGGGCAAGTGGTGGCTGTGAAAATAGAAACTAAAGGAGTAACGGGAATTTCTGTGTGTAAAGCTAAAGTCTTCTGAAGTTACAGTCCTCCCGGAGCCGGGCTTGCTCTACAGCTTTAGGGAGAAGGTTCTGTGGTTGGATTTCAGATATGAGAGATTACCTACGTTTTGCTACTCATGTGGAAAAATTGGCCACTATGCGCAGAATTGCCATGACATCCCCTACAAGGAGGAATTCTTCTCCGAGGGTGAAAACCAGCTTTATGGTTCATGGCTAAGGGCTGAGACGTACTGCAGAGTCCTTTCTGGAAGTCTTTCTATGAGGCTAAAATTGAGGACGGTTTGCAAGGAGAGACTCCTCCAGAGACTCCTGAGGTCTCTGATCGAAATCCCAGAAAATGCCCAGCAGATGAGGTGGGAAGGTAATAGTAGCAGAGAAGAGAGAGGGAAAAGAAAAATGAGTGAAATTGAGCTAGAGGACTCTACTTGTGAACAATTTAAAGATGGTGGGGATCTTGGCAAAGCAAGGCCTCTCATGATAGAGCTCCTTCATTCCAGAGTGACCGAGCACCTCAGAGTCTGCAGCAAGGTAAAATGAAGGGCAGAGATGTTAAAAAAGGGAGGACTGAGCGTAAAAATGGAGAACTTACTGAGAGCAATATGCTGCTGGATGATATGAATTTACTCGAAACACCTGTTTATGCTGTCGAAGAGGCAATGTAAGGGCTATGGTGGCTGGCCCTAATAAGCCACTGGTTTACAAATGAGTATTTTAGCTTGGAACTGTCAAGGGTTGGGCACACCTTTGACAGTTCAAGCTTTGCGAGCCATTGTGGCTCAAGAAAGGCCCAATTTGATCTTTCTTAGTGAAACCAAAACCAAGAGAGAGTTGTCAAAAGGGTACAAAAAGCGGCTGAAGTTTCAGCGTTGTTTTGTGGTAAATCCAACAGGCATAAGTGGCGGCCTAGCTATACTATGGAGAGAAGAGGTAGGGGTACAGATTATGGCTGCGAATGAAGAGTTCATTGACATTCAATACGATGACCGGCTCAAGGTAGTCCTTTTAGAGTAACATTCATATATGCACCAGCAAATTACCAGCAAAGAATCAAAACTTGGGAGAGGCTTAAAATACTGAAGGGGGGCTTCTCTTCCATGGTGTGGATGGGAGATTTCAATGAGATACTGTATCTGTGGGAAAAGGTGGGAAGAAGAGAGTCCGACAACTATTAGAATGCAGAACTTCAAGATCTGTTAAACAGTTGTGGTATGATGGATCTCGAGAGCAAGGGCTGTGCATTTACTGGTCAAACAATAGAGAAGGAGGAGATCTTGTAAAAAAAGACTCGATAGGGCTGTTTGTGACCTGAATTGGAGAGTAACTTCCCAAGCCGAGTCTTTTGCTTTGCCAGCGATAGGATCAGATCACAGCCCTATACTGTTATCGTTATGTGCGGATAGAGTTAAAAGAAAGAGGTGTTTCAGGTTTGAAGCCTTTTGGTTGGAGAGTGAGGAGTGTGGGATCATTATTAAGAGGCCTGGGAGAAGTCTGTTAATAATGGAGAGGTTTTGGCACAGAATATTAAAGTGTCACAGCAGCCCTTGAGGAGTGGAGCAGAAGGAAATTCCCAAACAACAGGTCTCAAATTCAGAAATTGAAAGAGGTGCTTGAACAGGAGATGAATAATAACAGCATAAACCAGAGTAAAGGCGTTAGGGAGACATCCTGGCTCAGATTGAGGATCACTGGAGGAGAGAGGAAATGTATTGGGGGATGAGATCTAGAGTAAACTGGTTGAGATGGGGGGACAAAATACTAGTTTTTCATGCTACTACCATCCAAAGAAGGCAGCGTAATCGAATTTCAATGCTTAAACAACCGGGACAGGACATATGGGTTAAGGACCAGAAA